>JAOXNX010000032.1:1616396-1631343 GCA_028566075.1 Solidago caesia
GGTGGTGTACGTGGAAGGTGACATGGCACACGTGGCAGGTGACATGGCCTCTCAATAACTTCACCGGTCATTTTTCAAGTTTCACCCGGTAACATACACTTTTTGGACAATATTACAAGTTACGTACATCACATAGACATATTAAAAGATCAATACACAGCATAACCATTTTGCCATAGTTATGTGCATTCAGGGGTCATTATCCCTATATATATTGCACTGCACTTTTTATGGCTTTTTGATCGGTATGTCCAAACAATCACTATGACACAATGCAATACATTATTTTTGGTTTTATTTTGATATTTAAATGTGAAATTTATAAACAAAGTGAATTTTTATTCATTAGTTTAAAATAATACTACGTATATGACAAACATTATACATTGTGTTGTTTGAGAGTGAATTTCATTTATTCATTTAAAACAATAGTGAATAAAAGTGTTTTAATCAAGAAACAATAGTTATTTTACCTTTGCTAAAACCGTTAATATATCTTCTACAATGGTTATGATTTTCAACAATTTTTTTCTTGACAATAAATTCTATATCTTCATTCCATAAATTTCTTTCTTGACTTAGCATTGTTCTTCTCGAAAATACCAAAATAAATTTTCTAAAAACAGTTCCGCGTATCACGCGGGATTTAAATCTAGTACGATGTATAGTAAGAAATCATATCAATGTTATTAAAGTATTTCTGAATATGATAGTATAAATATTATTTTACGATCAACTACTTTTTGTGTTTGAAAAAAAAAATTCACACAGCAACGCGCGGGGTGTTATATAAAACAAAACTTATTCACAAAGCCACATTTAACATATTCTTAAAAAAAAATAAAAATTCAACTTATATATTCATATACTATGATATATATGAAGAAAATAGACTACCTACGTCCTATATATCATACGGATAAAGATACAAATTAATATTTACGTAAAACTTGTCAATTTATTGATATGAGGACGGTGAATTGAAGTAACCCAATTGCTTAGACGGTAGGTGCATCCAATATCACGCGGGATTTTATATATATATATATATGCTTTCATATTTAATTTATTAAAAAAAGAAGAAGAAGAATTAGATCGGGATAATTAAGGATGTAGTAGTATTAATTAGTCTATATCTCTAATTAATTAAGATCATCATATCGATCATCACCGCAGATCCCTTTTTGGGCAACCAAACTTCAACACTCACCAAACCAATAGTATATAGATAGATAGGTTGTAGTAATTTCTTTCTGGTCTAACACATCTATCTACTAATTACTTATAGCTACTTTACACTAAACTATCACCAACCAACCAACCATTTTTCCATACAAATACAACCAACGTACACTTAATTATTAATGTATGTATCATCTATCTAATTAATTAAATTAAGCTAGCTAGGTAGCATGCATTAACTTGGAGGTGGCCGGGTGTTCATCAATTCATTTAATTTAGAGACACGGCCCATGATGGAGAAGCAGGGTACATGCTAGATCAGATCCATCCATCACTTTATTACTGTATTAATTATGTTAATTCCATCGTATGTATGATTTCGCATGTACGCTGGCTCTCCATCTTGCCCCGTTTCTCTCTCTCGATCTTAGCTAGCTTCGTTCTTGACATTGAAAGCTCGCTCGCTCGCTCAGGTATATGATCAATCAAATTTTTACAACGTTAATTAATTAAGTTTTGGTTATACACGTACGTACGTACAAATCATAAATAAACAGCAAATATATATATGCTATAATTAATTAATATAATCATGAATCTTGAATTTTGGCTATATATATATATATATATAAGATCAAGAGTTCATGCTATATATATATATATATAGGCGAATAAATTAAATTAATAAAGTTGATCGATCGATCCAAGTGCGTGGCGCATGTCATCATCGATCACACAGTACGATCTGATTTGGTTTCTAAAGCAAATGCAGCCGAGTCCACATGAACAAGCAAACATGCGTATATTTTTTGCTTTAGACGGTCAATAGTTTCCACAACAACTCCTTTGTTTTCTATCACCATCTTGCTTCTTATTTTATCCAGCCATTCATTTGCATGCTTTAGCTGAGATAATGTCACTGCAATCTGACTTTTTGGCTCGCCTAATTTGTTTATAACGTTATTTTGACTTTTACCTTTCCCTTTAACGCTTTCAAGATTATTTCCCATTTGAAACCCGACATCCAGAGCCTTTTCCAGGAATTCTAGAAACCAAGTTTGCGTTTCGTCTAACACAACTTCTCTGACCTTTTTTCCCTCTCTTAATCCATCTCCATTTGCCCATTCTATTTTATCAGCAACACTTAGCAGCTCCAATGAACAAGTCTTCGGGGTCTTTTTTGTACTTCTACCTCGACCACACCCTGTCTTCTTTCCAGATTTGTCCTTATTTTCTGGTGTTGGTGAGCTACTTGACAGCTGATCATATCCATCTTTCATGGGGACAATACTGACATTTTCTTCTTCTATCATCCCGTAAAGTGTAAAGAACCTGGTCAGGGACTCATGGGGCTTTGTGTGTGATGCGGATGAGCAGAGTTCACCAAACATTCTGGCATGAGATTATTGTAACCAATTCAAAAAGTGTCAGATTAATTTTTTACTTCTCTTGATGTTCTTCTATTCTTGTGTATAATCCAACTTACCCGAGACATTTGACGAGATTTGCTGCTGTTATGGCTTCCTTTTGAGCTTCTGCTGCAGCTAGAGAAGCTAAGTTTCTTCTTCTTATCATTCCCTATATTAGAGAATCACATTATAAACAAAGTTAGCAACATTTATGATATCAGGCCGGTAGCATTTGGTTTGCATTAAGTATTCACTATGGGTATGAGTTTGACGCGTATGGGAATGAAAATCAAAATTTTAAACCCACACCCCATAAGGTAGATATAGAGAACTCCTAGTTTTAAGAAAAATGATATATAGATTTACAAATTGCTTACAAACACGTGTGTCACCAGTCGAATTAAATTTTTCTTTTTCTAGACCATCTCACTTGTCACACGTGTTTGTAAACTGACTGTAACATTTAAAAATAACCGATACCCTCAAACCTATTTGCCTTCTATCAATTCCATTCCCATTCCCAAATTGCACGTTAACATACCTTGCCATGATTTAGCAGTTTAGGAGGCAAGGAAGACCATGAAAGTATCTCAGAAGAATGGTTTTTATCTCTTCTTCTTTGCACCGAATTTGAGTTGATGTTTTCTTGCTTAGTAGCCAACGGTTCACCACCTACCCGCGGTCTTACTGCATCAGAAGACTTATTTAAACTTGATTTCGCTTGTGCCTGCAATGTGAAATTAATGACTATAACCATGTTGTTACAAAGTAGTTTAGTATAACGATTTGAATTTGAGAAAAACTTATACTTGATCCTTTATCTCATGTTGTCTTCCTTTGATTGTGCCATTTCTCTCATTTTCATCCTTCTTTGAACCATCATTTTTTGACACAACTCCTTGCATATACCTCGAAGCAACTGTAACCTTCTCTTCTTTGATCACAATTTTCATTTTTGTACTCTCTTGTTTAGCTTCCTCCAATTCACTCGGCTTCGTAGCTTCAGATGGCTCTAACATCTGCATCAAATCTTTTGGGTTCCCAATAAACGAATGTCGGCCAGGAACAGGCCTAACTCCAACCAAAATTGGAACCGGCGTGCCAACATCCATTCTATCGACCCAAAAGAACTGGCCTATTTGCAATTTATTGTTCAAAATGAGCTCGTTGTCTTCTTTTGAAAGAGATGCGTACGTGGAATGAGAAGAGTCTGAAATTTTGATGAAGAACCCATGGTTTGGCCATAGTTCGGACCCGTTTAAGGCGGGGACAATGCTGATCACTTGCAAGAGAATTGATCGATGTTCACCACGAACTTTTACATTAGAGTTAATAGTTCTAAGTAGTTTCAAAAGCAGTCCCGGTGTAAGAGATGCCATTTTTTCTTTTGAAAGAATGTAGAAACAAACTATCAAAGATTATGATATGAAAGTAAGTAAAGAAAAGAAAAACAAGAATCTATTTGGCATTCAAGAGTAGGCAAATTATGGCACCTTTACCATAATGCACTTTAACTTGCCTTTAAAGCAAAGACAGCACTTTCTACCAGCTGCAAGAACTTTTTTCAACCCGTGAAATATGACGATTATACCCTTGCTTGATGATCAAGTTTGCTTTGAGGGTATGATATGATGGATTTGGGGTAAATTGGTAAAGTTGCTACCATGGTCAGCTGTCTCTTTAGGGGAAGCGCAAATGGCTCCATTAAAGTGGTAATAAAATTGCAACGTGCTAATCACAATGTTTTTTTGTTGGAGCTAATAATTAATTAATTAGTGCCAACCACAATGTCTCGACTTCTCATCATATTCTAAAACAACATATATTGTTCCATAATATATAATAACTACTCGTAGTAAGCAAATACATCATTATATATTATCGATATAAAAAATGATATAAGAAATTTTGTAGTATCGAGTTGACCCAACAATTAACCAACCACTAATGTTTTGTAGTGATAATGTGTAGTGAATATCTGACTTTAAAATAAAAAAAACTCAAATTTTAAGGATGTGAAGATATATATAGCTCATAAGGTTATTTACAATACACAATATTGTTCTAAAATAAATGAAATTAAGATTACTATTTCGATCAATTAAGCAAAAACATTAGCTTCCATTTCTGAGCGTACAAGGCGAGCATAAACCCCATCAACATGGTTAGCCATAAGTGTGTCATGAGTTCCATATTCAGACACCTTACCATCTTGGACCACCGCTATAAAGCTGGCTTCTCTAATGGTAGAGAGGCGGTGAGCCACCACGATGGTTGTGGTACGTTTGGTGATCTTCCTGAGCGCTTCTTGAATCTGCTTTTCGGATTCCATGTCCAATGCACTAGTTGCTTCATCTAGTAACAATACCTTCGATTTCTTCACTATAGCCCTTGCTATTGCTATCCTCTGCTTTTGACCTCCTGATAGCTGAATCCCACTTTCACCAACCTATAAAAGTAGCAACCTTTATGGTAAATAACATGACTAATTGCACAAACATGTAATCATCTGATTTTGTTTTGGGTTTCAAAAACTTCGTTTATGTAATTATCTGAATTAGCTAGTTTCATGGTGCCATGTCATCGCCACGTCAAGAAAACGTTAGCATGATTAAAGTTACCAACATCTCATTTGTCATAAGTCAAGGTGGTAAAAAGTTTACGACATCTCAATTAATGATCGTGTATCCCATTTTCACCGGTTTACCATATCAAAGGATACTAAACTGAAAACGTCTAAGATTCTTCACCATGACATATACATATTACATACCTCTGTATCATAACCTTGAGGGAGTCCACTGATGAAACTATGAATGTAAGCTTCTTTAGCAGCTTCTTCAATCTCTGACCATGAAGCATTCGGATTCCCAAATCTAATATTTTCTCTAATGGTACCAGCAAACAATGCCGGTTCTTGACCAACCAAAGCTGTTTGGAGTCTCAACCATTTCACATCAAGATCCCTCAAATCCATCCCACCCATCAACACTTTTCCTCTAATAGGATCATAAAATCTTTGAGTCAACCACACCACCGTTGACTTCCCGGAACCACTACCTCCAACCACTGCCACCATGGTCCCACTTTTCACCTTTAAACTAAAATCCCTCAACACCATCACATCAGGCCTTGATGGGTACGCAAAAGTCACCATCTTGAACTCTATATCACAATCTTTTGATCTGTCTATCTTTTTCCCTTTTCCTTGTATCAACGGCTTCCTGTTCAAGATTTCAAAAACTGCAGGTATTGCAGTTAATGCCATCGATGTATCTGGAGCAAGCCCAGCCAGTTGACCGACGGAAAATGAGCTCAAAACAAGAATCAAGAAAATCTTGTACACGTCACCAAATCTTGTATAGTTTTCTTTAACAAGGTAAGCACCAAAAAATAAAACTAGGGTGTAAGCTGAGTACATTGCACCTTGAGAGAACCCTAACGCTATACCGGTAATTTGGGATCTTTTTATAGAAGTTGATTTGGGTTTTAATAAAGATTGTTCAAAAGAATGTACTATCTTTTCTTGGGTAGAAAACGTTGCTACTGTTCTAATGTTTGATACTGCACCTGAAGCTATTGCACTTGCTTTGTTGTAAGAGCCGTTATCTAGTTTTGAACCGAGGTTGATGATCAAACTGAAGTAGCTAGCTCCAAGTGTGAAAGGGGTTAAAATAGTAGCTAAAAGGGCTAGCCTCCATTCTAGATAGAAGGAGACACTAAGGCCAACTGCGGCTGAGCTTAAACCCATGAATAGGACAGAATATCTGTCACCTAAAACTGACCTGAAACTTATGCAGTCAACGGATAGTTTTGTTACAAGTGATCCGGGTGAGTTGAGGTCTGAGTCGAACCACCCGGGCTCCTGTTTTAGTATAGAACGGAAGAGGAAATCACGAACTCGTTTGGTAAGTTTTGTACCAGCCCAACCACAGAAACCTTGTTGACCAGTCATGGTGAGAATGCACCCTAACCCAAGCCCAACTAGTGCTAAACAAAGGTACCCGACATCTTTCTTCAGTTTAGACTTGTCTGTATCGAAATAGTATGCAAGTGCTTGGCCTAAAACCAATGGGAATAGGGAGAGAATAGCACCCGCCAGCATTCCAAAGATTATGCCAACAAACAGAAGACCAGCCTCTGGTTTCTGTAACTTCCATACTTGAGAAATCGTGTATGAGCTTTTTTCGGTTTCTTTTTGTGTCACTTCTTGGTTTGCATCGTGAACTGACTTCATGTATCCAGACACTGATATCTCATATACATGATTTGATCTCAATAGATCATAAGCACCAGAAGTTTCGTAGTTTGTACCAAGTTTACCCTTTTCAGATATTGGGTTTGATGATACAGCTTCGGATGCAAGTTTGATCAAAGAAAAGTAAGCTCCTTCTCGTGCCATGAGCTGATTATGGTCACCTATTTCAACAACGGATCCTTCCTCGAGAATAACAATTGTTTCAGCATTCTTGACAGTTGCTAGCCTGTGAGCAATCACAACTGTGGTTCTCCCTTTTGAGATTTTATCTATAGCGTCTTGAACAAGTGACTCAGACTTTGGGTCTAAAGCACTTGTGGGTTCATCCAAAAGAAGGATCTTGGGGTCTTTGATCATTGCACGAGCAAGTGCAATACGTTGCTTTTGACCCCCTGATAACTGGGTACCTTTATC
Organism: Solidago caesia; assembly: GCA_028566075.1. Classification (NCBI taxonomy): domain Eukaryota; kingdom Viridiplantae; phylum Streptophyta; class Magnoliopsida; order Asterales; family Asteraceae; genus Solidago; species Solidago caesia. The sequence continues at coordinate 1,623,660 of JAOXNX010000032.1, forward strand.
TCCTACCTGTTATATAAAGTAATAAGAATTGAAGTTATCATCGACCTAAAGGTACTTAATTAACTAATATTTACATCAGTATAGATTCTGAACCTGGGTGTCATAGCCTAGTGGTAGATCACTTATGAACTTGTGCACATTCACGGCAATGCAAGCAGTGATTGCCTCTTTCTTGGTGGCATTCTCCTTACCCATCAGGATATTTTCAAGAATGGTGTCTGCAAAAAGAACGGGCTCTTGACCCACCATACCCATTTGACTTCTTAGCCATTTGACTTGCAAACTCCTTATATCTTGACCATCCAGCAATATCAAGCCTACCATTTATATAACAAGATTAGATACAAAAGAAACTTTTGGTCTAAAATTAAAGATTGGTAAAACTATGTTTACCCTCAGTAGGATCATAGAAACGCTCCAAGAGAGCAAAAATGGTGGACTTTCCAGCTCCACTTGCACCAACTAGTGCTGAAGTTTTTTGGGATGGTATTACCAAATTGAAGGAACTGAGAATTGGGACACTTGGGCGAGACGGGTAAGCAAAAGAAACACCTTTTAACTCCACTTTACCGCGTACAGTCTCGGGTTTTATCCCCATGGTACTATAAGGATCAATGACTGGGATCCTATCTATAATCTCGAACACTCTACTAGCTGCTACAGTCCCTTGTGCAAATTGTGCAAAATATGATAACGATAATGCTAAACCCCTGCACAAACCATATGCTTCAATTTCTACTTGAGCAGTTAAATAACTTATTTCTTGACAGTTATATGGTTAGTTACCTGCCACCAACATTGACACCAAAGAAGCAAGCAATGGCTGCACCACCAGATAGTTCATTTCTCGACACCAAAATTGATCCATACCAGAAAGCTAATGCCCATGTTGAATATGTAACTAGGTATATTACTCCAATTCCTATACCCTTTGCAAAACCAAGTTTCTTTCCAACCGGTACCGATTCATCTAATACTGCATCATATCTAGCTGCTAAGTTCTCTTCTGCGACGAAAGAAAATACAGTTCTAATTGAACTTATTGCTTGTTCTGCTATACTACCACCTTTCTTGTACGAATTCTGTAAATAACCAATGAAAAAGTAACATTGACAAAATATAAACTTTTAAGTGTCTGCAAATTAATCTGCAATTGATGGTTCTTTTATCATTCCTTACCACTTCTTTCGTGGCAAGGCCGACATAGACTGCCTTATAAGCAATGCCACAGAACATTGTTAATGGAGTGACAGCCAAAACCGCAAGAGAAACCTTCCAAGATTTTAAGAAGCCGACCGTGTAGCCACAAATGAATGTGAATATGTGATATATAAAGTGTGCCATCTGTATCCAGAAAATGCGACAAGTTATACAACGATTAGAACTAACAAACTAGTTACATGGGTCCTGTTTTTTTTCACTTAAAAAAGGCAGCAAATAAATACCTTGTCTCCCATAACTTCTTGAATTTGAGCAACATCACTTGAGATTCCATGCATGATATCACTAGTACTAATGTCTGTGTCAAAGAAGCTGACATCCTGCCTTAGAACTGACCTTAAGTACTTGGTTCTTATTCTATGAGCCGATCGCTCCCCCACCAATCGCCAACAAGCCATCTCTGTTAATCATAATGATCATTATTTGCAGCAGTATTACAAATTTTACTTGCTAAGAAAGGATAGACTGTTGAGCTTACGTAAGTAGGCTCCAATTACAACTATTCCTGCCAATCCTGCCATAAGCACACACACCTAATGTTCGTGTACCAGAAAGAAAACAAACAAAAAGTTATATTAACTTGTCAGAATAAGATTTGGAAAATACTGGTTAGCTAGAATAGAAGTTTAAAGAAAGTTACTTGCCATTTACATAATAGAGAATTACCTTTCTGACATCTTTCATCATCTGATCTTTGTCATTGTCTAAAGCAATTTGGTTGACAAAGTTTCCAAAAAGATAAGAATACCATGGTAGAGATCCTCCATTTATCAAAGCACCAATGCAACCTATTATTACAAGGTACATATCTAATTTCGTCGAATACTTAAATAATCCAAAAATCCCTATAGTTTTCGGTGGTGCAGCCTCATCTTCATCTTCGTCTTCATCAAACTCTTTTCCTTGTACATCATAACTTTGAAGATATTGAGGAGTATGAGAAAAATGTCCACTATCCTCACTGTAACTGTGGATATTATGATGATGATCGTGACTTCTAAACGAAATCCCATTAAGAGGACTATTATCACCATCAACATAAGCATGAGAAACAGACAACCATCGGGGTTCTTGTGTGTTTGTTATTATTCCATCTTCTATATCTGAGTTATCTACCGAAAGGTTGCTTTTCCTGGGAGTGCTAATTCGAGACTTGATATAACCACCAATGAAGGAACTGCTTTGTGGTTGATAATCAGCAACATAGCTTTGAAGCTCGATTCTACCAGGAGACAACACATTTGAATATTCATAATACGGGTTAGTAAAGTTACGAAACTTCATATCACCACCAGAAGTACCAGAAAGATAGTAGTCTTTAGCAGACTGACGAAACACACGTCTGCCTGGAGAAGGGGCTGGGGAGGGTGTCCGTGATGGTGCTTGTCCAGTCCATGGGCTTAATGCAGCACCAAGAGCACTGCCATTGCTGTCTATCCAGCCAGTGGGCTCAACCTGCCATGAAATTTCGGCTTGCCAAGACTGGTCATGGTCAGAGGCAAAAGGGGTAGTGGGAGGCACACGTGTATAACGTGTTCTATGTGAAGTTGGGAATGGGTACGTCTGAGGGCTGTAGAACGAGAGAGAGGGTGAACGCGATGGAGTTGTGTGGTGAGGGCGATGGGTAAATGATGAGCTGCCTCGTTGGTCGATCTCATTCTCATAGGAAAAATCTGCCATGGAAGAAATTACAAAGAGTTTAGTTTCATGCAGAATACACACAACAACAGAAGAAGTTGTTGAGTCTTTTTCTTGGTTTAGTTCTGTTCTTGTATTAAGTATTTTATTTTCGAATATGGTCAACGGTTCCCTTTACTTTAAAGTCATATATATATATATTGCAGGCGCTGATGATGGAAGGTATTATATAATCTTAATTTTGAACATTAATTTTGCTTTGTTATAATTGGATGTATGCAAATGTGGCGTCATGTTCTTGGACATAGGTATATATTTCATCATTTTTAAATAACACAGCACTCTCCAAATTGTAATACAAAATATATAATAGAAACTTGTTTTTCTAGAACCAGTCTCTCTACATACCCTCGAGGTAGGGATATGACTTTCTACATCTCTCCTCCTCGATATTATGTCTATTGTGGGTTTGGTATCGTTGTTTTTGTTGTGGTGGTGTATTAAACTATTAAGATTTGTTTATTTCCCTTTCTTGTTTTGACATATATATATAGTAGTCTCTATATATTTGCGTGTCTCCAAGTGTCATGTGGTGAAGTATGCAAGCAAATTGAGTTGAATGATTTAGTCAAATATCCATTTTGACAAATTCCTTAAGCGAAAGAAAGAAAAAACAACTACAAAATGGCAAATTAAGTGCCAATTAATTAAGATCACCAATTAATTAAAATTATTAATCAATCTAATTGTACGTGTACATAATCAAGGTTCAGCCAAATGGCACTCACGTACTCTTGTATATCGAAATGCATATATGGCCATTTAAATTTACCTGGAAATTAATTAATACTCCAAAATTAAGTTGGTTAAATTTACCAAATAATTAACTCTCGATCGATCTGACAACATTAATTAATTAAAGATCTTGAATATATATCTAGATGAATTGAACGTATGATAGAAATGCTTTAATTAATTTGTTGTCTATATAACAAGTACAATATCTTGTCTCTTTTTTTAATTAAAGAAAGACGTTAATACACAGATTCACACAAAAGACTCGCATTTAATTTGTTGTAGTTACTATATATACATCATGGGACTAATTAAAACACAACCTTGATGAGTCAACACACATACCTGAACCAAGTGCACCAGTTTTAACAAGTACATGAATTTTCAAGATCATTTATTTAATTAAAAATATATATGCAAATACATTATTGTCTACATTATAGTAAAATTAGACAACCCAGAGTGCATTGCATGACAAGTTTCATTGTCCCACACGTACGTACGTACGTACGTACTGTAGGTATATATATATACATGTTAAATACAACAGCCAGCCAAGGATTCATCCACCTAAATTTAAATTTCCATCATCCTAAAAATGACCATTCCCGCCGTTTGCTTCGATCTCCCACAACCTTCAAGCATCCATACTTGCACTGACACAGGTGAAAACGGTGTCGTTTTTTACTCTCAACAATTAATTCGATATATATGGGTTAATTTATTCATCGATCACACTCCCCGTTTACATGTAACTTCATATAACCATCAAATCAATGAATCACAATAATATAAACTTCAATTCTTTGAATCGTGATTGCAAATTGCATGCAGTTTCATTCAAGTCCCTAATTTCTGTTGGTGAAAATTAAGATCAAAAACTTGTGGTTTTTAATTTGTTTCCATGCATGCATTACCAGCTCAGCCCCCTCGGAGGTTGAAGTTTGTGGGTTTTCTTTTTGTTAATATGATTTTGTGCAAACTTCTTCTGATGGGGGGTGGATGGAGGTAAAGCTCTGCGGTTATCCGGAAACATCCAATTTTGTTGAAGGTAAATGATTATAGAATGGGTGAGGGCAAAATAGTCTATTTACTCTTAGATTCTTTTGTAAAGGAATCATCACTATCCTTTTCTAAACTATGATTAGAGCCAGAAAATTAATATTGAGGGGGAAATTTTGGGAAAATGCCTTAAAAAACGTTGTACTGCAAATGAAGAAGTCAAGGGATCAGTCCACCCCTATGTAGCCCTGCCACTAATGATCTGGACTTCAAACGAACCTTGGACTGGGCATCTGAGGACTGATTTCTGGCGGGTTTTGAACCCGTCCTGGTGTTTGACAAGCCGAGCCATGAACCTGGATCAGGCTTTGCCCATCTCTATCCATAAATAATCTTTGGTTCCCCCCAAAATAATAGATGGCGAAATGATCCGTAATGCAGATTTATTAAGAAAAACATTTCCATTTTACCCCTGAAATTTATTAAATGTACATACTGAATCTCCGGCATATGAGAGGGGCAGTAACCAAAGTACGCATACTTTCCCCAATAATAGAGTTATATTTCTGCCTATGTTCAAGTGGCAGAGCAAACAGAGTAAAAGAAGGAAAGCAAAGTATGACGACAATAAATAAATGGGTAATGGGATTGTGTTAATAAAAAGGACGCTACAACGAGAAGAAAAACCATAAACATAATATGATATGGGATGGTTTGGCAAAATGAGGCATCCTCTTTAACCTAATGGCTAGTTTTAGATATCTACAAGGAACTTTAGAGCACGTAGGACCTCTTCAAGGGTATGCAGAACTCTCCTGTCAACCCACTTAGGTCCTTTTCACAATATCAATATAACCTTGTTGAACGACGTCTTGAGCTTGGCAGCTTATGACACCATGCAGCTGCTTTCCTGGCTGCAGAATATTCTTTTCTCAAGTCAGAGAAGTTGGGGACAGAATGTGTTGCAAGAACACTATCAATATTAACCCTCTGTTTGCAACCACCAGGGACTAATTTGGTGGATGATTTTGGTATTGGTGCAGCTGTGGTGGTCCGAGGAGTAGATATGGACAAATTCTTGATTGGTAATGGCTTCTCACGTCGAGCGATTCCAGAGACACCATTATCAAAAGGCTCTATGTGCGAAAATGCAGATGTATCCTCATCATATTTAAACTGTGCAAAGCCAAGTCCATTTTTTTTTATCAGCAAGTTACAAAAACACAACACCAAATAACAACTGTTTAAGTTGTATCACAAACTGCAATGACAGTACCTGCTCATTCTTCATAAATAATCTAAGTCTCTCTGCACGACGATAGGTAACAGATACAGAATCCTGTTTATCTAGAAGCAATGAAAGTTGGGCTAGGCTACCATGGATGGATTTCAGGATAGCTTCCTTCTCTGCTCTGTTAGAGTCCCATAATTCCATTAGTCTCGCATCTCTTTTCTTTATGCAACTATCATACAACTTTCCTCTTGTATTATTAGAAAGCCCATTCCTATTATCCTCACCATCTTTCGTTGTACCCAGAACCGGTGTTCCAGAAACCATATCCTGCTCGGAAACCAGGAGGGTTGGCATGGGATTTGCAGCCTGAATTCTATATGGTAAACGTGTTGCCTGGTGTTCATGAATATGAAGCTTATGCTCTCGAAAAAGCTTCTCGAGTTCATCTGCTTTCATTTTAAGATTGTAGTTAAGTTGTTGATTTCCTTTAGATTGCTCTTTGATCTCCATTCTTTTGAGACTAAATTCACCTAATCGCTTTTTAAAACATGCCGAGTCTTTTAGTACAACTTCTCCAGTTCCAGAGGTAGCCCGCACCTTGGTTGTCAGCCTAACTTGTTCACTATAACAAGAACGAGTATCATTCTGATTAATCTGGACAGCTATGCTAATAGACATAGGTATATCGATCATGTCACTGTTTGAATCAGTACTTATGTCACTGGCGCCACTGCATCTTCTCAGGACTTGTGATGAATGTGAATATTTAATGTCAAATGACTGCCTACAAAAATTGGTCTTATCAACAAGAGGGGAACCAATCTCCTTGTGTTTGCACTCAAAAAGACTAATCTGGTCTTGTACGCTGGCTGATGACTGTGCCAATGGCTTGTCAACCTCTTCTCTTCTCTTTTTTCCTTTTCATTATTAAAAACGAGGTTCTCGTGGGACTTGACTTCCAAATAGCAAGACTACAAGAGGTGGGGGAAGAAGAAAGCAACTTGGGATGCAAAGAAAGAAATGGTGGGGTCTGGGCTAGAGCAGCTGAAGAAGGTTGTTAATTAATAATTAGTGATGGTGGTATGTATGTGCAACATCATCATTGTACATGTCAGGTTTGGTTTGTAAGCACCTTGATCTTTGATGCCGGACTTCCATGATGAGTTGTTGAACAGCTCAGGTCATAATGTGTTACAAGTTGAAGCACCTTCAAGCTGAAAGTTTCGATAAATGATGTACAAGTCATTATTATTATTATAGCATCATTGGTGTGAACTCGGGGAAACGAAACCAACAAAACATAGAATTTCCTCCTTATTTGGGATGCATTAACTCATATAAGCATGCAACTAAATTCGTTTCTTATTTTGACATATACCGAAAATAATCGATTACAATGTTCTCTCCGAGTGCCGGCTGCCGCTAAACAAGTGTATGCATGCCAAAATATGTTGTATGGCTTAATCAAGCAAACCAGAAACTTTTCAAAAAAAAAAAAAAGCAAACCAGAAAAGTATAGGACAAATGGCATTCCTTATTTCCAATGGCCGGCCACTTGACTCCGACACAACTCTCTAACTTTATTATCTAAACACCCACAAAGGTGGTAAAATCCAGGTAATCAATCTTGGAGGTAGGGCTGTCAATACTCGACCCAACCCGAAACCGACCTGAAACCGACCCGAAAAAAAGCGGGTTAGGGTCGTGAAATCTCGACCCGTCAACCCGCCAACCCACTAACCTGATTTTTTTTGGGTTGGGTTCGGGTTGACCCTTTGGGTTAACAGGTCGACC
>JAOXNX010000032.1:1642646-1652808 GCA_028566075.1 Solidago caesia
TCAAGGGTAAAATTGTAAAATAGCACAAGCTCGATTAAGCTCGCGAGCTTTTCGAGTAGGCTGTTTTGAGGCTCGAGTTCGACTCAGAATTCTACTCGAGTAGCTCGAGCTCGAGCTCGGCTCGACTTAGACCGAGTTGATTTTGAATAATTTGTGAGTCGATTTCAGGTAGCTCACGAACTGTCTCGTCTCGTTTACATCCACGCTATCATACATATATAAATAACTCGTTATGAACAACAACACATGTTAAAACAAAAACGATACTGTAAGGCATGTGTTTTGAAACCCACCCTTCCATCCTAAGACCAGCATTGGTAGATAATCCGTGTGATTATTAGAAGAAAACAAGAAGAAGAAGAACAAATAATACATGTGGTATTGGATAAAAAGTCAAACCCCCATATAAATCAATTTAAGTGGAGTTGAGTGGAGTGGAGTGGAGGTGATGATGATATCAGTAGAAGAAGCTCTGAGATTGGTATTGAATGCATCATCATCAGAGCAGCGGCTGCAGCCGGTGGGTGTATCCATTGAAGAAGATGCTTTTGGAAAGATTTTGGCTGACGACATTCATGCCCCTGATCCTCTTCCTCCATATCCTGCTTCCATGAAGGTCCTCTTTCTTAACCTCCTCTCCCTCTTTCTGTACTACTTGTAGTCGGGTGGAGGTCTACATCCCACCTCCCCATTAAAATTTTTATCCTATGCTATAAATAGTTTGATTGATGAAGTGATAAAAACCATTACTTTCGCCACCTCCGTTTAAAATACTTTCTGGCTCTTAATTAGGTGGGATTATTGTTGAAAGCATGCAATAAAAAATAAAAAAAATTAACAAGGCAAATTCACAAAATAACGTCAAAATCATTTTCCAACTTTACGAGAAAAATATGAGGTCATAATGCTGAGGTTCAAACACTATAATACCCCATAGGCATTAAAAAATTATTCCTTTTAGAGCGACAGCCAGCCTTCACAGAAGAATTTTCCGGGTTTTTATCTGAAAGGGGGTGTGTGCCTAGCATAAAAAGTAAAAACTCCCCGTGGATTAGTGACGCTCCACCAAAGGTGGTGTTAATCTACGAAAAGAATGAAATATGTGTGTTGAAAAATGATGTAATTTATTGTTTAGAAGGGGTCACGCCTGCTATTTACCTTTTGGTAAACTTTGCAGGTTGGATATGCTGTAATTGCTGCAGATGGTCCTGGTGAGTATCCTGTTATTACGGAATCAAGAGCAGGGAACGATGGCCTTGATGTGACACTGAGTCCTGGAACTGTTGCGTATGTTACAACTGGAGGTGAGCCTCTTTATCTTTGTATATTCCTGATCTTTGGAACTACTGCGACAGTTTTTTAACTATCACTGGCATTACTTACCAATTTGAGTTTGTGCAATTAAAATAGTCTCTCTCTTATGTTTTTGGTAAGGCTTACTTGTTTATCTCTTGGTGTCTCTTGTCTGCTAAAAGTATAATTTTCTGCTCTCTCAGGCCCAATACCTGATGGAGCTGATGCAGTTGTGCAAGTAGAAGATACTGAACTAGTTGATAGCGGTTCATCTGAACCAAAACGAGTACGCATTTTGGTAAAAACCAACAAGGGAGTTGATATTCGTCCTGTGGTAATAAGTTGCCCCCTTTCCCATTTTTTTTTTTTAAAGTATTTTACATTGGTCAAAGAATGATGGTGGTTAGGAATCGAAGCCCATAAATATTAAATTTTGTTTTGCATTTGTTTGGTAAGACAGAACACGGTTTTGAGAAGATAATCTAGGAACTATTTAGAGCCCTCTAAGCGGCAGAGTGACCTGACCATATTATTAGTTAAATATAAGAGGTTTTGAGGTTTTTAGGAGCAAGCTTTTGAGCGTAAGAGGTTTTCTGGACGAGTATTTCATGTTATTTGCCATCTTATGCCATCTCTTCTACTGGTGGGCTCTGAGTTAACTGTTGTTTAACTGAACTATTTAGAGTCCAGTTTTGTTTAGCCTATTTTAGGTTTTTCTTACTTTTTGTTGAACATTCGGGAAATTTCCTCCTGCTGAAGTTAGTAATTACAGGTGTAATGCTTTTCTCTTGGGTTTCATTTGATCTAGCTTGGCTTTGTTGCTTATCTGAATATCTTTTTTTTTTTAGTACACTATCTGATTATCTTTTTAAAATCATCTTGCTTGGCAGATTTATTGCTTGCCAAATATCTTTTTAAAATTTGAGTACTACAAGCCTGTCCATGCATACTAGATGAATTTTTTGGTGAGGTCTATGTGGAAATAGGTTTGTGCCCATCATACATTCTTAAAGCCAAGTTAAAAGTGTGGAATTCCCTGTTCACACCAATAATAGGCCTTTAAAACATAAGAAGCACGAGTCTAGGAAGATTTTGAGTGATAATAGGAGGTTATCAAAGTGCTTCAAGGTGGTTAGATTATTGATGGCGGTGGCCATATTTATAACTTTTTCATATAGCACAATCGGTAATGGTTTGGTAGAGCTTTTGGCCACAACACTTGTAACAGTGGTTCCTTCAATTAATGTCTTCATCTCATCTCACCCATACCCCGCTCTGGTGGGATTGGGTATCGTTGTACTTGTAAGTTGTAACAGTGGTTCCCACAAAAAGAGACTACAACCAATTAAAAGAATGGGTCTGATAAACATTCTGAGTAAATCAGAGAAGTCAGCTGGAGATTGGTGGATGATTTCTTAACTCCTTGATTATTAGTCATTATTGATGTATGACCCAAAAATAAGTGGTTCGAAAATGTAGAGGAGCATGACTCCATTTAAAACAGTCGTTGACTTCTGTAACAGGCAGCAAGCTGCTTTGCAGCCTTAATTAGGGCAGAAAAGACCACAATAACACAAATCTAGCTAATGCAGACATGTGATATCGAGTAATAGACAAATGAGATTCGTCAGTTGTGTCAAGGATGGTTGGAAACAGTTTAGACAATGGTGATCTGGTTAGATGATCTTGATAACAACCATGATTAACTGGTTTTAGTAAACCGTTCGGTAAGTAGGCACACTTCAGCATATTAATGGTTCGCTTGTGATTTTCTTTGATATATGATCTTGATGAAGTGACCTTGTCCTTTCTTGATCCTAATTTAACACTGATTCCCATGATCCCTTCCTTATAAGACAATCTAGCATGGTTTTGTAGTTAATATGATAATGAATGTTCTGGGCTTTTGATTGTCTTGGCATGCAGCTGGCTCTATACTTTTAAATTGTTATACACATGCTACTATAGTAAGGCGATATTGAAAGAAGCAATTGTGTCCGAATTGCTACAGATTCAATAGATAGTTTTGTCAGAGTGCCTATATTATTCTGTTTACTAGAACCTAGATAGTTACAATTGGGGCTGTAAACAAACTAAACGTTCAACGAACCGTTCGGCAGGAAGTTTTTTCATGTTCATTTATTTAGTTAAATGAATGCACATGAACAGAGCCCTCGTTTGTTCATTTAAGTTTGTGAACATTCGATAAAATTTGTTCGTGAACATTTGTTCATTTATATTCATTTGTAGATGTTCGTTCTTTTATACACACACATATATATATGCTCGTTTATGTACTTGAATAGCTGATGTCTAATATCAAATTCACAATTAAGCATGTCAGATAACTATTTTCAAAAGATGAATGTTTTGTAATGTTGAATTTGAATCCTAACACTTACTTCTAATTATATATTTGTTCGTTAATTTGCGTTTGTTCATGAACACAAACGAATGAACATGAACACAATTTTATGTTCGTTTAGCCGTTTGTGAACCGTTCGTTGAGTTAAAGGAAGGAACATTAACATGGCCTCGTTTGTGTTTGTTCAGTTCGTTTACAACCCTACTTGCAATATTCTCCTCTGAAAGCGTGTTTGAGAATGCTCATAAAAACATTGTTTAACAGGGGTGTGACATAAGCAAAGGTGACGTAGTTTTGAAAGCTGGAGAACTACTGGGTGCTGCAGAAATTGGGTTACTTGCTACAGTCGGAGTTTTGACAGTGAGGGTATCACTTCAATACTTTTGTTTGACTAGATTATATATTCTTCATGAAATGATGTCTCTGATTCGCAATGTTATCTCGCAGGTATATCCTACTCCAACTATTGCTGTGCTTTCCACAGGAGATGAATTGGTAGAGCCTACATGCAAGTCTTTAAATCGTGGTCAGGTACTGCACACTTGTATATATGAAAGCAAAAGCTTTAAATTAATACCAAACTTAAATTAGTAGGAGTATGCATTAATGCCTTCACATTTTCATTGACACGATCGTTAAGTAAAGGCTCCATGCATCTCCAAGAGCATTACACTTAATATTTCTATAAGAACAGAATACATCAGGACGAGTGTGAAACTTGTGCCCGGCCTCTATAAGTTCAACCACTTATCAAATATCATTTAAATTTATAAAAGTCAGAAATCAATATTGTGTTGTTTCTGGCTTTGTGCTTCCAGTTTTACTTTGCAATACTTACATATTTTGGCTCATCTTGCTCTGATTAGAGTTATGTAGTTTTTTTTATAGATAATTCATGTTTAACTTGAATCGATATAGCCTCTTCTATGACCGGCTTAGATTCTCAGTTACTATTACAACCAGTTGGCACTAAGAATCTACTATTAGAACATAATTAATCATGGTTTGTAATAAATATTCAAACCATTCCCACCGTGAATAAAGCTAAGGAACTGATAGTTTGCTGCGCCCTTTCTTGTAACACAGCATGCATATAGAATGCTTTAAAATCTATGTTTGTTTTGATACTTCATGTGTCAGTTTGCTGCTAGTTTCACTTCTTGCTGGTTCTCTTTTTTTAGATTCGGGATTCCAACCGGGCAATGATTGTTGCTGCTGCAATACAGCAAAGGTGTAAAGTTATTGATCTTGGTATTGCTCGTGATGATGAGGATGAAATCAAGACGGTTCTGGATAAAGCACTATCAGCTGACATTGATATTCTTCTGACTTCTGGTGGTGTTTCTATGGGAGACCGGGATTTTGTCAAACCTTTTCTTCAAAATAAAGGCAGAGTGTATTTTGATAAGGTGAAATCTGGATTCCTCTTCATTTTGTCCTCATCCAGCTTTTCATTTATATATGCTCTTTGCATCAGATGGGAAATGACAAGAGGTCACAAAGCTTGTCCCAATTAGTTTTTTTTTATATCATTATTAGATGTGACAAAAAGGCAGAATCTGGCCCCTGTCAGAATAGGTCATGTTTGTTATGGGACATTGGGACTATGGCTGGAAACGGGTTGGGTCGACCCTAAACACTTAAATCGGCTAATTTATTTTATGAATAATTAGTATGTCAAATATGATTACCCTAATAATAATTATATTATTCAATAATAATTTAGTTGTTTAGGTAAATTGTTTAGGCGGTTTTATGCATTAAAATACAAGCTGGACTACTTTTGAATTATCTGACCCGTTTCTTTTTTTAGTTGTTTTTTCACTGTAATTGTTTGACTCGCTAGAGATATAATGTAACCCGGATAGGTCCATTTGTATGTATGTGTTGAAGTTGCCAATTCTAATCATATCTTTAACTTTTTATCCTTTTGTCTTAAAGATTATGATCTGTGGATACAAAAATATAAAAGAAAGAAAATGTGAAATGTCTCTGTTGCAGATTACTATGAGGCCCGGAAAACCTCTTACATTTGCAGAAATCACAACTCAATCATCAGGCAAGCCGAAAAGAATTCTTGCATTTGGTTTACCTGGTAATCCAGTTAGCTGTTTGGTCTGCTTCAACGTCTTTGTCATTCCATCAATTCGTAATCTTTCTGGATGGACAAAACCACATCTTCCAAGGTGTTATTTTTTGCTGGATACGTCATTTGATATTACACAAGTCTTTATATGCCCCTCGCATTGCGAGGGCCTCGCATTGCGAGGGGTTATTACCAAATTCATTCTAATAGTATTTTTTAGGATAAAAAACCTTTTAGAAGAACAAAACATAAATCTTAAATGTAAAGAATGGCGGGAAATATAAACCAAATAAAAGGTGTAGCTTAATACATAAAGTTTAAATATAAGAAAGAAATTCGTGTACAATAACTTTTTGGACATAAAACTTTTAAAAAGTAAAATGTAAAGTTTAAATATAAAGAGTAGTGAAAATGTAAGCTAAATAAAAGATGGAGCTGATAAAGTCATATAAAATAAGCTAAATATATAATTAAATAAAATATGAAAGTTAAATTTAAAATTTTGTAAAATTAAAAAGACTAAAAATTTAAATAAACAAAGAATGCAGGTGAAAAGTGTCGGTAAATAAAAAATTGTCCACAAAGACACTGTTCACTTGGTGAACCCCCGATGGAAATTGATATTACATAGTATTTGGTAATGGTGACTTCTTTGATTTGTATCTGATCATGAAACCTTGGATTCTGTTGTCCGTATGTTGCAGAGTACATGCTTACCTTAAACAGTCCATTAAGACAGATCCAGCTCGGACAGAGTTTCATCGGGCCATTATTAGATGGGAGAACAATGCTGGATTGGGATATCCAGGGTATTGCTTCTAGTGTATATTTCAAGTAATATGAGCATTAAGTTGTGATCATTCTGTGTATGAACTTTATTATAAATGTGCTGATTGGTCTATCCTTGCTTATAGAGGTGGCAATATTTGACCCTCTACTTATAAATGGTTTGATTTGGGTCATGTTTTATCTCTTTTGGAGTTATGGGTCATAAGGGTACAAAAAAAATTCATCTTACAAGTCAAATGGGTTGAAAGTCACCCAAGGTGTATTTTAGTGCAAAATACCTCCTAGATCATTTTATGAATATTGGTAGATTACTAGTGATAAAATATAAGTTTTGTAACCATACACATAGTAATTCGTTTATGGTTTTCGAAAGAAGAGAAGTGCTTTGGGTCTGCCCAATGGGTACCAAAATGAACGTGTTGACCTGTTACCTGATCTGGGAATTTTGCCACCTCTACTTTCATGTCTAATAAATCTGTTGGTCAATTAGAAAATAATTGTGATCTGGATTTTGTCTCTTTTTATTACACGACGCCTACAGATTTGTTGCCGAGAGTACTGGTCATCAAATGAGTAGTCGTCTGCTAAGTATGAAGTCAGCAAATGCATTGTTAGAATTACCAGCATCAGGAAAAGTAATACCTTCTGGAACTCGGGTATCAGCTATCTTAATTTCTGATGTAAGTGGGTTGGCTGTGGGGGACGATTTGTTACCATCAAATCTTGACAATGTTACACAAAGTACCATGGCAATGAAAATAAGTACTGATACACCTACATATAAAGTTGCTATCCTTACAGTGAGTGATACTGTTGCATCAGGGGCAGGACCTGATCGAAGGTATTCTACACTTGCTTACTTATATTTTCTTATAAAGTCTTGTATTTATTATATCACCATTGCTTGTTAGTTTTAAAAATTACAATAATAAGGAACTGAAACGTATAAAATGGCAGTGGTCCTAGAGCAGTTGCTGTTGTGAACTCTGCTTCTGAAAAATTGGGAGGAGCAATGGTTGCTGCAACAGCTGTGGTTTCAGACGATATTCCCAATATCAAGGAGATATTGCTGAGATGGAGTGATATAGAAAAAATGGATTTGATATTAACACTTGGTGAGATATTTAAAATCTGGAACTCTTAGTAATATCAGTTTTGTCCTAGTTAAGATTCTTTAATAAAGTGCATTTTAATGATAGGTGGTACTGGCTTCACACCTAGGGATGTTACACCCGAAGCAACAAAAGGCATAATAGAAAAGGAAACCCCTGGACTTCTACATGTCATGATGCAAGAGAGCCTTAAGGTATATTTTTTAGTAAAAACATTATAATCTCAATATAGTCTTTGGCACAATGCTTTTTGAAACGAAGCAAGTTGGGCCTGACCATTTACCTATCATCGAATTAAATCAGGTTATGTTTAACTCTAACGGATCAAACAGGTAAGATCAAAGAAACAGCTAAAAGGGAAATAGATCAAATGGTCGAAAGTTACCCGAAGTGTTATGTAATGCATTAAACCCCCTAATCATGTTATTAAAATCTTTTTTGTCATATATTTTCTGTAATCCTTGTTGAAACACTAGTACTTATAAGGAAATGTATTTGTTCTTGAAAAGAAGTGTTTGGAGTCATCCTGACCCAACTGTTTTTACCGAAAGCAACCCGAATAGACCCTTTACCCAACATGTGAGCCTCTCCCATATTGCTATTCTTTTATATCCAATAATTAAACAAGTTGCGGTTTAATACTCAACATAACAAATTGAGCAGGCAGTTTACAAATCTTCTTCTCCAAAGACTAATAATTATTAACAAGTATTGTTATTAGTTTCTTGTAAAATGCTATTGTCTGTTTCTAATGCTGCCGGTTTCTGGATACATTTGCTTTGTAAAAGCCATATTGCATGTATTTGTTACCTGTTTCACTGTGTATTTGATGAGATCGGATTTATTTTTAGAGAAATTCTATTAATTTATTCAACAAAATAAATAGGTTACACAATTTGCAATGCTTTCACGTGCTGCAGCGGGAATACGTGGATCAACACTGGTAAGGGCTTTTGATTTGAAGTGTTAGTTATACAAAATGTCCAACATGAATGTAAACAAATCGGTCAATTTATAATCACTAATCTTTTATAGTGATGGTATTTGATATGTTAGATCATTAACATGCCGGGGAATCCAAATGCGGTTGGTGAGTGTATGGAGGCGTTACTTCCAGCATTAAAGCATGCTTTGAAGCAAATTAAGGGGGATAAACGTGAGAAGCATCCACGACATATTCCTCATGCACAAGCAGATCCAAAAGATGTATGGGAACAAAGTTATCAGACTGCTACTAATCAACCACCCGCTTCTTTGCATACTTGTGATTGCAACTAACTGTTGTTTGCATACATATCATATGATGTGGATTCTTTTTTTAACAATAAAGTTACATGTTGTAAATCGCTCACAAAGCTGTAAGCACTCCCTAATCAAACAAGTTTTGTCGATTAAAATATCGATTTTATGATTATGTGATGTATTTTTGGTTATATTATGTGATAAATGTTCATTTGCAAACCATAATTAAAGTGAAAAACCAAGAGATAAATCTTAGTCACACATTTCCCTCTACTTCTTCTTCTCTTTTTATTTTTTTTACTTTGTTTTTTTTTTTTTTTTCATTTTTACTTTCATTTTATTATTTTTAAATAAAAATCCACTCTCCCCTCAAATTTTTTTTCAAAGGTTACGGGGAGGACCCATGGCGATTAAAGGCGGAGCCCGTAAAGTAGATTACCTCATCACTGATCACACCTTAGGACCTGTCAACTCCCGTGACCTATCACCCCACCAGTTACCCTTTATTGATACCCTTGAGGGCTACGCCCGATAAGGACAAAACTCCTTCAATGGGCTACGCCCGTACCGTATTATCATCCAAATTTTTTTATTTTGTACGGGTTTTTATTAACAAAAATTACAAAATGAAAAAAACAAAGTAAAAAAAATAAAAAAAGAAGAAGAAAAGAGAAAATATGTGGCTGGGATTTATCTTTTGGTTTTCAACATTTTTCTAATTTTCATTTGATTACAATCTTATATTATGTACTACAAATTTTTTCCAAAAATGTGATGGTCTCTTCATAAATGAAATTGTGATTATGCGTGACATCCTTCCATCAAAACACACATATGACATTGTAGCAAGATTTCAGACATCGTGAGTAAGTCTAGTAGTACTATTGGCCTACTCATCTGATCATTATACCCTGTGAAACAAACAATGTATAAATGGGAATCTGTTTTAAGGAAAGTGTGTCGAACACAAGCCTCAGCCAATTTATATATTCATGCAGGTGGACGTGTTTTTAACATGATGGGCTGAGCAAAGAACATGAAGACTGGACGAAGAGCATGGATGATGCACCTAGGCCCCAAATTATGGACAATGGAAAATATATTATCCTCTTCGGTGATATATTATGCTTAATATTATGTTATATAGTTATAGTATATATAAAATAATTTTATTGTCATTTGTTTCTATTATCTATATTATATTACTATTATATAAAGCATCAACCCCCCCCCCCCCTTTTTTTTCTCAAATTATAATTTTGAATTACCTAAAAT
>JAOXNX010000032.1:1652908-1698882 GCA_028566075.1 Solidago caesia
GTCCCTACCTTTCATTTATTACAGTTTTAGTCCAAAAAACTTTGCTCCGTCAACACTTTTAGTCCAAAGCAATAACGGACGTTAAATTAAAGGTCACATGACCTACACATGATGGGTATTTTGGTCTTTTTCTTATAAAAGGACCGGGCAAAAACTATAACCATCACGCTATCCCTTACCCCAAATCGAGCAGATCTTGAAGGAAATAACTCCGGCAATAATCTTCTAGTTGAGGTTAATTTCCTTCAAGATTAACCCAACAGATCTGTTGGGTTATAGTTCCTTCAATAATCTTCAATAATCTTCTGTTGGGTTATTTGATATCAAACAAAAAGATGAAGCCGGAAAGATTAGATATCATTCTTAGTCTTGATTGGCACATAAAAAACTTTTGTGAGCTCGATGCCGGAATCATTGTAGAGGTCCATCAGATCTCGATGCCGGCATAACTGAAGACAAAGATCTGTGGAGACCTATCAGATCTCGATCTGCACACAGACTTGTTTTTCTGTTGGTATTCCCATCAGGTCTCTGTGTGTGTGGGTCAGTTGTTTTTTTTTGGGGGGGAGGTTGGACTTTTTCATCCTTTCTTTGATGCATCGAACAACATCATATATTGATATATATATTTGTTAGATTTTTTTTTTTTGGATTTGAGTTTGGTGATATTAGATTTAGGTATGGATTAAATATTGAAAAATAGGGGATATAAAGTTTGTATCTATATATTTGAAGATATAGATATGATAGAGTGTATATATATATATATATATATGGATTTAGATCTATGAATTTTGTGATTCTTGCTTAAGAAATGAATGATGAAAAAGTAGAAGAAAAAGGTTTAATAGATATTGTTTGTTGGTAAAGATCTAGATTGCTTGCCTGCTTGTGTTTGATTGCTTGCTTGTGTTTGATTATGATGATAATATAGATAGATAAACCTACTCATCACTTTGCCAAGTTCTTTCCTTATTTACGCTTTTAGTCCTTATGATAAGAAAAAAACTAAAATACCCATCATGTGCAGGGCACATGATGGTGAGTTAACGTCCGTTTGTAACTTTGGACCAAAACCGTTGACGGAACAAATTTATTTGGACCAAAACCGTAATTTATGAAACCTGGGGACGAAAACGGTAATTTTTGACAGTTGACAGGGACGAAAATTGTAATTTACTCTAAGAAAAAAGAAAGAAAAAAAAGATAGTCGGTTAAGAGAAAAACCCACCGCGTGTGTGTATATATATTCAACACCAAACAAACAGAAACACAATCAAAGCCAGACAGCGGCTCTCATTCCTTGTTCCGCTGCAAAACATGAACCCCCGATCATCCTTTTTGTTTTTCTAATCTGATACTCTCGAACTGAACTACTTACGTTCTTATCTGATACGAACTACGTTCTTACCATATTATCCCCCCCGATCATCTCTTAGCATTCAACCCTTTCAAAATCAAAACCCTAATTTTTTTAAATCAAATTCAACCTATCAAATCAATTTAGTTGTTCTTCTTCTTATTATTATTATACAAACAAAAAACATATACAATACCCTAATTTTGTTAATTGATTTACATATATTTAGTGGTGTATAAATACACCAATAATAATAATGGATATACGGTTTCCGTATTCTCCGGCTGAAGTTTCAAAAGTCCGGCTTGTTCAATTCGGAATCCTTAGTCCAGATGAAATTGTGATTATTATTATTTCCCCTCTCTTTTTGTATTATATATATAAATTTAAATAACTATTTTATTAAGCAAATAATGGCTGAATTGTTGTTGAATGGTGGTGCAGAGGCAAATGTCAGTAGTGCATATAGAACATGGGGAAACCACCGAAAGAGGGAAACCCAAAGTAGCCGGATTAAGTGATCCAAGGCTTGGTACTATTGACAGGAAGCTTAAATGTGAAACTTGTATGGCTAATATGGCTGAATGCCCTGGTCATTTTGGTCATCTTGAGCTTGCTAAACCCATGTTTCATATCGGTTTTATGAAGACCGTTCTCAGTATTATGCGTTGCGTTTGCTTCAATTGCTCCAAGATCCTCGCCGACGAGGTACTTATTGCTTCCCCACACTTGCTAATCCAACTCTTGCTTTATATGATGATAGACTGAAATACTTGCCAGATTTGTATACTTATGAGATCTGGCTGTGTTAATTTGACTCATCGAGCTTATGTTTGTTGTATACTTGTGTATGACTAAGTCATTGCTTTGATGACCAAGATAGGGCTAACTTGCCTGATTTTGAATGTATTCTGTTACAACTGTTACTCGTTGTCCTCTTAGGTAGTCGCTCCAAGATTCTTGCCGATGAGATAGTTACCAGTTAATGCTTACTATTACTGCTTTATATAGATATACATTTTGGACCAAAATACTACCCGGATACGTAAATTTATAAGCTGTATTGAAAATTTGACATGTTGAGCTATATTTGTGGTATAGTTGTGTATTTCTTGAGTTGGGCCTATTGTTTAAGGGTATGATATTTTTATCATTGTGCTGGATTTTGAATATACTGTTACAACTTTTAATAGATATCCTCTTAATTAGTTTCTAGTGTAAATAGATTCGGCATCCTAATGAAGAGTATGTTATTTGAGTTTTATTTGCTCTTCGTATTAAATGTCAAGGGAAAAGATAAATAGCAAGTGAAGAGCTTAAGCTATGTGCCTGTGACTATAGTTTGTTTGAAGAACTTGCTAACAAAAATGATGTTTAGTAGGAAATTTCTTAGCCATTTATTCTTTTAGAGATTCTATATCCATTTCTGGATGTGTTGAAATCATGTTTAGTATGTTAACGCCCATGTGAATTTGATGGAAGCGGACAGCTTTCAGAGATACGATTTTCTACCGTTATTGAATCTTATGCGTTCTTCTACCTTCCGACTTTTTTTTTACAATTTTCTCTTACATGTCTCTTCTTTGTAACTGTTTCTACAGGAAGATCACAAATTCAAGCAAGCCCAAAAAATAAGAAATCCAAAAAATAGGCTTAAGAAAATCTTAGACGCATGCAAGAGCAAAACTAAATGCGAAGGGGGTGATGATTTTGATCCCCAAAGCCAGGATACTGAGGAGCCGGTTAAAAAGAGTCGAGGGGGTTGTGGGGCCCAGCAGCCAAAGATTAGTATTGATGGTATGAAAATGGTTGCAGAATACAAGCTTCAGAAGAAGAAAAGTGATGACACAGAACAGCTGCCAGAGCCAGCTGAAAGAAAGCAGCAGCTTTCTGCAGAAAGAGTATCATTATTGAACTCATTTTATTATACATATTCACCTGTTGTGTTTTTTTGTTTGTAATGGCTCATAAGTATTATCGTTCTTCAGGTTCTGAGTGTATTAAAAAGAGTGAGTGACGAGGACTGTTTGTTGTTGGGCTTGAACCCCAAATATGCTCGCCCAGATTGGATGATCCTGCAGGTCCTTCCAATACCACCGCCTCCAGTCAGGCCATCTGTCATGATGGATACCTCAGCTCGGAGTGAGGCAAGTTTTCTGATCATGTGATATGACCCTGATAACGTGGGATCTTCTTGATCCACATGATGTAATCTTGCTTTCTATAAAAAAAAACCAAAAACTGAAGGAATTCTTTTGTATCTTAGAAAACGTTTTAAGCATAATATCCAATATTGAGGCGGTAAAATGGGCAGGCTTGGTAATTGCTCAGAATGGGTTAGGTTGGGATGGACATCTTCTTATAAATGGGTTGCCTTAAGTATGGTTACAGAAGTTATGATGACAATAATAATCAATGCTTTTTTATAAAGCGGTCAGTAGGTTGGATGCATTAATACTACAGTTTGGGTGACTGCAGAATGATTTGACCCGTTCTTAATTTTTTGTCAAATCTATTTAACCAATTAGAGATAAAAACATACTTGGGCTTGACTCGATCATAAGTAAATTGGTCAAATTAGCCGTCTCTAGTTCAATACATCAGGATTGACCCGATATTAATTTTTTATCTTC
This sequence comes from Solidago caesia, assembly GCA_028566075.1. Taxonomy (NCBI): domain Eukaryota; kingdom Viridiplantae; phylum Streptophyta; class Magnoliopsida; order Asterales; family Asteraceae; genus Solidago; species Solidago caesia. The sequence goes on from JAOXNX010000032.1 coordinate 1,656,902, forward strand.
TTATTCTTCAACAGGACGACTTAACTCATCAGCTGGCCATGATAATTAGACACAATGAGAATTTGAGGCGGCAAGAAAGGAATGGTGCTCCTGCTCACATTATATCTGAATTTGCCCAGTTACTGCAGTTTCATGTTGCTACATATTTTGACAATGAGCTTCCGGGTCAGCCAAGGGTATGTATACATTTGACACTAATCGTATCAGATTATACACTGATTCTGGTACTGTTACATCTCTGTAACTTAGAATTCTGGCTGTCCCACAGGCTACGCAGCGATCAGGCCGTCCTATCAAATCCATATGCAGTAGGCTTAAGGCAAAGGAGGGACGGATCAGAGGTAACCTGATGGGGAAGCGTGTTGATTTTTCAGCACGTACAGTCATCACTCCAGATCCAACCATCAACATTGATCAACTGGGAGTGCCATGGAGTATTGCTCTGAATCTTACTTATCCTGAAACAGTCACTCCTTATAACATAGAAAGGTATACTCTTTCTTTTAAATCATCATTTTTTATCCTTCTTCACCCCGTTTGACTTATGGTTGATGACTTTCATCTTGCATTTCTGCAATAGGCTGAAGGAGCTTGTTGAGTATGGTCCCCATCCCCCCCCTGGTAAAACTGGAGCCAAATATATTATCAGGGAAGATGGTCAAAGGCTTGATCTTCGTTATTTGAAGAAAAGCAGTGATCATCATCTGGAGTTTGGTTACAAGGTATGTTACTATGTACCTTTTTTGGATTTCTGGTCTTAGCCTTGATAGAGAAATGTGGTTATTCCATCTTCTCTTCTTATTTAGGGGGTATTTGGATTTGAGCTATGAAATCTAACTATGGGGATTTGCAGTTACAAAATCTGTGTTTAGAGCTTGAATGAACAAATTTTGCTTTTGATTATCTGATGAATTGGTTAATAGTTGGTTTTATTTGCTGCAACAGAACTCACTATCAAAGGGTAAAATAAACCTAATTAACCCGTCTTGTAACCTAATGTAACTGACTTTTACCACAAGACATGTCTTCTTTTATAACAATTATTTTCTCTTTGGATTTTAATGTATTGTCATCTTAGATAACTAATTATCCAATTTTAGTTACTAATCACATAATCACTTTCAACCAAGGTTGGGGAACTCGTGACCCGGACTCGACTCGGAGAGGGGGGGCGAGTCACGAGTTTTTGGCGACTCGGACTCGGGATGGCGGGTGCCCGGATTGGGATTTGATAGATCAACAGAAATATTAGTGGCAAATACAAACAATTAATTAGTATTAAAACAGTATTTAAAAGATAAAGTGATGATCTCACTAACAGTTTATTTAAAAAAAAGAACAATTTATATAAAAAATAAAAATATAAAAACTTGTCCATCTTTGACCCGAGTCACCGAGTTTGACCGGAGTCTGACCCGAGTTGGCCGAGTTTTGCTAGCTTTGACCCGAGTTTTAGCCATTGACTGGGTTTGTAGTTTGAGTCGCCTTGAATCGACCCGTTTTATGGCAGTCACGAACCGATTCCGGGTACTTGGCTGGGTTTTACAACCATGCTTTCAGTACGACGACCTTTGTTTGTTCTTGTTCATGGTCCAGTGTCCTCTTCCTCATTTGATGAGCTAATGCTGATAATCTTGTGATTTTACAGGTTGAGCGACACTTGAATGATGGAGATTTTGTGCTTTTTAATCGACAGCCAAGTCTGCATAAGATGTCCATTATGGGGCATAGGATTAAAATCATGCCGTATTCCACCTTCCGGTTAAACCTATCAGTCACATCACCATATAATGCTGATTTTGATGGCGATGAAATGAACATGCACGTACCTCAATCATTTGAAACAAGAGCAGAGGTCCTGGAGTTGATGATGGTACCTAAATGTATCGTCTCGCCTCAAGCAAATCGGCCTGTCATGGGTATTGTGCAGGATTCACTATTAGGTTGCCGTAAAATCACCAAGAGAGATACATTCATTGAAAAGGTGATTATCACAACCCACTTTTGTTAAAATAACCTTATTTGTGTTGCACGTTGGCACAGTATTTTGTATGAAAGAATAAATGAAGAACGGACCAATTCGTCGGAATGATAAGACTTGTTTGTTTTTCTGAAGGAATGGAATTTAACTAATCGCCACTCAAGGAATGTGATTCCGTCTGTTGCAAATCCTCATTCCATGGGCAAGAGCCTTTGTTTTTTAATTCCATAATGTAATGGAATGCGAACTCATAATATAAAATATATATATTTTTTTTATTGAGACGCATACAAAGTAATATACTTGAATGGCCATTCCATTCAATAACCTTTCCATTCTTTTTCTTTTTCATACCTTTGCATTGTCATGGTATAATCGGTGATTTGTCTCCATGTATGCAGGATGTTTTCATGAACATACTGATGTGGTGGGAGGATTTTGATGGAAAAGTACCAACGCCTACAATTTTGAAACCAAGACCTCTATGGACAGGAAAACAAGTGTTCAATCTCATCATCCCAAAGCAGATAAATCTCATCAGGACAGCTGCTTGGCATTCGGAAACTGAAACTGGACATCTAACGCCCGGTGACACTCAAGTTCGAATAGAGAAGGGAGAGGTTATCACTGGTACTCTTTGTAAGAAAACGCTCGGTGCATCTACAGGAAGTCTTATACATGTCATCTGGTATGTGTTTCTCTGGTGCTATCATGTATTTTGTATGGTAATGGTAGTAGTCGGCAAGCCTGTGATCAATGATTGTTACGTTACAGGGAGGAGGTTGGTCCAGATGCTGCTCGTAAGTTTCTTGGACATACCCAGTGGCTTGTTAACTACTGGCTTTTGCAACAAGGGTTCAGCATTGGGATTGGAGACACGATTGCTGATGCATCCACTATGGAAACCATTAATGAAACTATTTCGAAAGCCAAGAATGAGGTGAAAGAACTTATTAGGGCCGCACAAGATAAACAGTTGGAGGCAGAGCCTGGTCGGACAATGATGGAGTCATTTGAAAACAGAGTGAATCAGGTACCTGGATATGCTCTATGATCGTGAAAGTTGGGGATGGGTATATTGTTAACTGCGGTGGCAATTTTGGCCTATTTACTAATGAAGGGTTGATTGAATGGTGTTTTATCTCAATTGGTTAAAACAGGTCAAATTAAAAATGTCTCGGTGCAAGCTGCCAAACGCATATTGTTAATGGTCACAGCTTCCTAAGTTTTGAACCGTTATTTATAAGATTTAGATTGCTATTTAAATGATTTAGATTGTGGATGTTTTTTCCTGTAATCCTGTCTAACACGTTAATTAATTAATTGTGAATTCTTTCAAGAACTGGAGATAAAAGTGTTTCTCTAGCAAGAAGTTTTAAAAGAAGTGTTTGTGGGTCGGTCCAACCTATCTGTCTTGTGTCAGCTCACCCTAAAAGTGGGTTCGTTTTAACCCTTTAACTATGCCACCCACCCTGCTCATCTCGTCTTCTCTAATAGATTGTTAGCTATATTAACAAGATGATGTATTCAGGTTCTGAACAAGGCTCGTGATGATGCCGGAAGTAGCGCCCAGAAAAGTTTATCAGAGAGCAACAATCTTAAGGCTATGGTCACGGCAGGTTCAAAAGGAAGTTTCATCAATATATCACAAATGACTGCTTGTGTGGGACAGCAGAACGTTGAGGGTAAGCGAATCCCTTATGGCTTCATAGATCGGACTCTTCCTCATTTCACAAAAGATGATTATGGGCCCGAAAGTCGTGGGTTTGTGGAGAATTCTTATCTACGAGGGTTGACACCACAAGAATTCTTTTTTCACGCCATGGGAGGTAGAGAAGGTCTCATCGATACTGCAGTAAAAACATCTGAAACTGGTTATATTCAAAGGCGGTTGGTAAAAGCTATGGAAGATATTATGGTGAAGTATGATGGTACAGTGAGGAATTCTTTGGGAGATGTTATCCAGTTTCTATACGGGGAAGATGGCATGGATGCAGTTTGGATAGAAAGTCAGAAACTTGATTCGTTAAAAATTAAAAAAAGGGAGTTTGACCGGCTTTTTAAATACGAGATCGATGACGAAAACTGGAATCCAAGTTACATGCTTCCAGAACATGTCGAGGATTTAAAAACTATTCGGGAATTTCGTAATGTGTTTGATGCTGAAGTACAAAAACTCGAAGCTGATCGAGTCCAACTTGGAACTGAGATTGCTACCACAGGTGATAATTCATGGCCAATGCCTGTTAACCTCAAACGACTTATATGGAATGCACAGAAGACTTTTAAGGTTGACTTGAGGCGGCCCTCAGATATGCATCCTATGGAAATCGTGGAAGCAGTGGATAAGCTTCAAGAACGGTTGCGTGTTGTTCCCGGTGATGATTTGTTGAGTATTGAAGCTCAAAAGAATGCAACTCTGTTCTTCAACATCCTCCTTCGTAGCACTTTTGCTAGCAAGCGGGTGTTGAGTGAGTACAGACTTACACGTGAGGCGTTTGAGTGGGTTATCGGTGAGATAGAGTCAAGGTTTTTACAGTCGCTCGTTGCACCGGGGGAAATGATTGGGTGTGTAGCAGCACAGTCGATTGGTGAGCCGGCCACACAGATGACTCTAAACACTTTCCATTACGCTGGTGTGAGTGCCAAGAATGTGACTCTTGGTGTACCCCGATTGAGAGAGATTATTAATGTTGCTAAAAATATCAAAACCCCTTCATTGTCTGTGTATTTGAAGCCCGACGTCAGCAAGACAAAGGATCGGGCCAAGAATGTTCAGTGTGCGTTAGAATACACGACACTCCGCAGCGTGACTCAAGCTACTGAAGTGTGGTATGACCCGGATCCCATGAGTACAATTATCGAAGAGGATGTGGACTTTGTCAAATCATACTATGAAATGCCCGATGAAGAAATTGACCCTGATAAAATATCTCCATGGTTACTCCGTATCGAGTTAAATCGGGAAATGATGGTTGATAAAAAGTTGAGCATGGCGGATATTGCAGAGAAGATTAATCTCGAGTTCGATGATGATTTGACATGTATATTCAATGATGACAATGCTGAGAAGTTGATTTTACGAATACGTATCATGAACGATGAGGCCCCGAAAGGCGAGTTGCAAGATGAATCAGCTGAAGATGATGTGTTTCTGAAGAAAATTGAGAGTAATATGCTAACAGAAATGGCCCTACGTGGGATTCCTGATATTAACAAGGTGTTCATAAAATCGGGAAAAGTTAACAAGTTCGATGAGAATGAAGGATTTAAGCCGGAAGTTGAATGGATGCTTGATACCGAAGGTGTGAATCTTTTGGCTGTTATGACACATGAGGATGTTGATGCCTTGAGAACGACCAGTAATCATTTGATTGAAGTAATTGAGGTGCTGGGGATCGAAGCGGTTAGGAGGTCCTTACTGGATGAGCTCCGTGTGGTTATTTCTTTTGATGGTTCTTATGTTAATTATCGGCATTTGGCTATACTATGTGATACTATGACATATCGCGGTCATCTTATGGCCATAACACGTCATGGGATCAATAGGAATGATACTGGGCCAATGATGAGATGCTCCTTCGAAGAAACGGTTGATATTCTTCTTGATGCGGCTGTTTACGCAGAAACAGATTACCTGAGGGGAGTGACCGAAAACATAATGCTGGGCCAGCTTGCTCCCATAGGGACGGGGGACTGTGGTTTGTTGCTAAATGAGCAGATGCTACAACAGGCTATAGATGTTCAGCTCCCTAGCTATATGGACGGTCTTGACATCGGGATGACACCTGGCAGATCACCCATTACTCCTTTCCACGATGGTTCAATGTCGCCTACCAGTCATCTTTTCAGCCCAAATCTAAGATTATCACCAATCAACAATGCACAGTTTTCCCCTTATGTTGGCGGGATGGGATTTTCTCCCACATCTTCACCTGGGTACAGTCCATCATCTCCAGGTTATAGCCCGTCATCTCCTGGCTATAGCCCGACTTCACCTGGATACAGTCCAACCTCACCTGGTTATAGCCCTACATCGCCAGGCTATAGCCCTACATCACCGACTTATAGTCCAAGCTCGCCGGGTTACAGTCCAACTAGTCCTACGTACTCCCCCACCTCACCGAGCTACTCACCCACTTCACCTAGCTACTCACCCACCTCTCCCAGCTACTCCCCAACCTCACCCAGTTACTCACCTACGTCACCTAGTTACAGCCCCACATCTCCTGCCTACAGCCCAACATCACCGGCATACAGCCCCACATCACCAGCATACAGCCCCACCTCGCCATCCTATAGCCCAACTTCGCCCTCGTACAGCCCCACTTCCCCGTCTTACAGCCCCACGTCTCCGTCTTACAGCCCTACGTCGCCATCGTATAGCCCTACTTCGCCTGCTTATAGTCCCACTTCCCCTGGCTATAGTCCGACTTCACCGAGCTATAGCCCCACCTCACCTAGCTATAGCCCTACCTCACCAAGTTACAATCCATCATCTGCCAAGTACAGCCCGTCTCTGGCTTATTCCCCTAGCAGTCCAAGACCTTCTAGCCCATATAGCCCTACATCACCCAACTACAGGTGCGGATGTCCATCTCTTCTATCTAAAGTTCACTGCATGTTCTCATGCTTTATAATTATGAAAGCTTCTCTTTACTTTTCTCTTATATATTGTTGATCTGGTATTTCACCACTGTTTTTTTATGAGCTTATGGGGAATAGGTGGTGGTTCTTACTTCATTAAAAAATATTTATGTTGTGAATTATCTTATTGCAGCCCCACATCACCATCGTATTCTCCTACCTCTCCTTCCTACTCTCCCTCAAGCCCTACATACAGTCCCAGCAGGTACATCTATTTATATTGGAACTCAAAAAGAGGTTAATATGCTCCATTGTAGAGCCCTATGGCAATTGCCCTGTTGTAATGTTTCGATCCTTGAATGTGTATCTGCACCAGTATTGTGACCTTGATATATTTTTTTTCCTGCAGTCCTTACTCATCTGGCGTGGGTCCTGACTACAGCCCTAGCTCACCACAATATAGGTAAGTTCTCATCTCATACTTTGGGTTCCGTTTAGTTCATGGTAGCCCTCACACATTCTGAATTATACTTGATGCCCCTTTGGGTCGTAAAAAACATGACTCTTCAGAAAGTGAACATTTTCTTTTATGTAAATAACCATATTAGAATTTTTCTACCTCACACATCAGTAATCTTTCCAGTTCACAAGTTCTTTTTTTTAATTTAAATGAGGGGGTATTTTTAGGCATTTCATCATTTACATTTCAGATCAAATGTTGCATTCTTGATTATGCAGTTTCACGGTGCTTCTTTTCATCTTGTTAACTAATTGTATGTGGGTTCTTTTTCAGTCCAAGTGCTGGCTATTCGCCTAGTGCGCCTGGGTATTCGCCTTCATCAACCAGCCAGTATACTCCTTCAATGAGCAACAAGGATGATGGGTCGAGGCCTTAAAATGGCTTTTGGACAATCTATCAGAAGAAAGCTCTTGCTTTTTATCCATCCTTTAACAAAATGTTTGAGGTGTACGATATGGTTTTGGGAGGATTTGGACTCTTGAACTTGTGTGGTATTTTTGTGAACCAGACTACTGTTGTTTTGATCAATTTTAGGACTGGTTGGTTTGTTGTTCCATAATCCAGATCAAGTAATTTAGAGTAACCTGTCTGATATTTCCTGTACTATATTCATGTAAAATCCAAATTCGCCTAGCCATTTTTAATATATCCAAATGGTTTTAGTCATAAGTCCTTAGAAGTTGGTCTGTTAGTCTTATTGAGGTGTTAGTCTGTCAGCAAACTTGTGTTGCTGAGTCTTCTATTTTCATTTTCCAGTTGTAGTTCTTAAGCCTACAATGGGTGCTGTCGATCGATTGGATTACTGTCTAGATCTCGGTGTTGAACTTTTATTGAACTTGTCAACTCTTCTGTGGTTTATCTAAGGACTGCGTTGGGAAGCTGGCCCGGTACAAGAGTTGTGTGTTGATCATCATATCGAGGCTGGGTTGGGTTGTGGTCTTCATGTTAATCATTGGCCAAGATTCTCTCTCTGGTTATGCAAAATTTGTGATGTTGTGGGGATGGACTGAACTCAAAAAATTTATTTCACGTAGCTGCCTTGTATTCATAATTTTGGGTATATATATATATATATATATATTAAAATCAATTCATGAAAAACCGTGCAAACTACAATAAATCATGTTTGTTTGTTTTTTTTTTTTATTTCTTTGTTTTGTTGGTTTACAACTTTTTTGTTTTAATTTGTTTTTTATTTTGAACTTTTTTATTTTATTTCTTTGTTTTTTTGGTTTTGATTTTTTTTTTCTTTACTTCTTATTGTTTTATGTTTTAAGGTTTATGTTATATTGTTTAGTCATTTGTTGACTATGGTCTGATAAAATTACAGTAACTGCATACCCTTATCTTTTTTCTTTTTTTTTGGATCTCTGATATTTTTCCACTTAAGATTTTATTTTAAATTGTAGGCACCAAACTAACCATTTTCATTTTCACACAAAATTTTTAATTTTTTTTTAAATGACGTGTCACTTGATTTTTTGTAACATTTTTTCTTAAAACCAAATGAATATTACATGTTCCTTTCAAAAAAAAATATGATTTTTTAAACCCCGGCCTATTAACGCATACATATTTGTAACAGATTATCTCATCGTTATCGAAATGTCGTTAATAATATTTCATTGCCATATTTGTAACAGATTATATCATTATTCTAGAAGTGTCGTTATCGGTATTAATATAATTATTGTTAGACATATTTCATTATTTCCATTAATATAATTATTTTAATAAATTTAAATAAATATTTTTTTTAATAAATCAGTCACAAAAGTAATGTCTCCCGGGGTAAGTCGGTAACGCCCGGGTGACATATCTCGTTATACCATTAGGGTTTCAATTAAGAGAATATGTATAATATACTAAGTTAAATATAAATATAAAATAAAACTTTAAACATAATAAATAAAAGAAACTTAATTAATTAAAGTTAGAAAACCTAAAGGTTGGGAAGTCGCCTAATAAAAGAATAAAAAATTTAGGAGTCCATATATTTTTGCTCCAAGGAAAAATCTCTTAAATTCTACTCAAAAAAAGAAAAAAAAGAAACAAGACACTAAAGGGGTTGTGAATTTGTCTAAGTAATTTACATAGTCGAGACTTGAAACATGAATCTTGGTTGGTAAGCCAAATCGATTTTAATCTACGTGTGCCATGATTTGAGATTGTGTTAACAATTAATTAATTAATTAATGTTGTTTAAAATATATTGCGAGTTTATCTTCACTCATAAAATATAAATTATAATTATGATTTTGTATGTAACAAAAAGCTTGGTAATATAAATCGCTTTTTGTGGCTTGTCGTGCGTGAAGCCAAATATTACGAAGAATAGCAATAACACCTAAACTAACTAAATTTTCACAGGCAATTAATTAGAGTTTGATTCATTGTAGCTTTTCTGTAAACAATTATATTGAAATAAAATAGAAAGCCACTTGAAATACTACCTATAAAAAAAATAAAAATGAAGATGATTAAAGTTATAATAATCGTTTCATATTTAAGAGTTAAAACTCTTATTTTGTACTGTAGTATCTGTCCATTATATTTCTCTACCAAGTAAATATAAAGGAAAGGAAATTATATACTCCCTATTTGAATATGTTTTGTGCTAATATTTTTGTATTAGATTTGGATAGATGATCACATTCCTTATTTGTTTTTACAATTGTTGTGATCGGAGATAAGGTACGGATATTCTAGGTGATATCAGGATCATTCATGTAAGATCTTTCCTCAAAACTTCGTTTGAATTCTGTGTAATTTTTATGGGTATGACATGTTATTTGAAAATTTATTTGTTTGTTAGTATTTGTATAATATTGTGATTTTCTTCATTTTAACTGCTGTTGTAATTTTACACTAAATTTTGCAACTCCATTTAGCTTAAGAAAATGTCCCGTAAAGATGAAGAAACAAAAAAGCACAATAAAAAAAATTTACTAGTAAAAATTTACAACCAAACAAGATCAAGTTACAAACATTCAGAACCTGATTAGACTCGCAAGTCCGTGACAACCTAAATAAATTAAGTTGGATGGCAAATGCCAACTTAAGAAACAAACATTTTCTAGGCTTCGATCTCGTCTCGTCTGTCTTGTTGATCGAGCATGGAATGGAATGGAATGGAATCTACTTCCTATCCTAGCTTATGTAGTTGTCATTATATATTCCTTAATAATAATAATAATAAAAACCACCATGATAACAAATAAATAATGGCACAATTAATTAGGTGGGTTGCATATTCATCACCCTTTGAGCTTCATTCCTCAGCCACCTTTCCCCACTTACCCCTATGATCTGACCTTCACTTCTTACTCTAGTCTACCTATATAGTTAAAACATCATCACCCAAACCACACATTTTGTCCCATTATGTTCACAACCCTCTTGTCCATTTGAGCTCTCCCAAAATCAGAATCAGAATACATAATAAACGTACGTACAACGGAACATCTGATAATCCCAAAAATCATTTTATTGAACGGGCTGGTGGGACAAGCCATTAAAGATCTCTTCTGCACAATTATTATTGCAACATATGTGAAAACAGACACTCTGAAAAACAAATACAGCAAGCATTATACAAGTTCATAGCATGCCATGTTGATATTTGAAAGTCACCAATCTCATAATTTATGAGCCCTGCAGCTTGGTCCATAATGAAGTAGGCTGTATAAGCAAGCAAATGATATAAACTACAATGAATATAATATTAGCTATCGCACTTACTCCTACAGGAACTATGCCTGCAAAATTGGAAATGCTAACAAAACTAAACATTGTTATCTTGGTTCTTCACCTTTACACTCAAAACCCTCTCTTTTAAATGTGTTTCTAATGTGGCTTTGGTTTGTAACCATCAACAGCAAAGTTTCTAGTAGCAGCAGGGAGGGCAAGACGAAGTCCATCAAGTTCAGGTTTTGCAATTACTTGACAACCCAGACGTGACCTGCACAGAACAAACCTCATATGAGATTGTGACCATATATACTGGAAGTAAACTGATGATGTGAAATTGAAAATTACGTACGTTTCTGTGAGCCCAAAAGCAAGGTCTAGCATGTCATTTTCCTCATCTGTTGGATCTTCAAGCTTATTATACTGCTCGATGTCCTGATCAATGACGATAACATTTAGCTAACTTTCAAATCATTTTCTGTTCTTTAAAACCTACATTTATAATGATAGCATACCATCACAATGACGTGACAGGTGGAACAAGCAAGTGACCCTTCACATGCTCCTGCAATCAAATTCAAATTTATCACGGCTTATGAAACAAAAGTTGATTCTTGACTCTTTATGTCGGGATATTATATTAGTAGGGAGTGGTATCTAGGTGAAATACAGGGAAATGCAAAACAACAAAGTGCAACAAAATTGGATTAAAATGCAACTTTGTTTATTTACCTTCAAGCTCTATGTCGTTTTGATGGGCTGCTTCTAGCATAGACATTCCGACGGGGACCTTGATCTGGGTCTCCTCTCCATCTTTGTCAACAAATGTCACAGAGATCCTGCATATTTCAAAAAGTTATAATCAGAAGTTCATTGAAACTTATTTCCCACGTTCACTAGTATAAAAGCTAATAAATAATAACATCGTGGAAGTTTCTGCTCACTTTTGATCATCTTCATTCCCTCCATCTGCACTGCTACTAGGTGTAGTGGAGAACAGTGTACGACCCTAGTTAAAAGGATTCAAGTTAAGACGTTGTGGAGTGACAGCAACTTGATTTCACAGTCAAAAACAATTATTAATACGAAAGACAAAGATTCTGAACCACCTGATCATACAGCTTCCATGGTCTATTTGTTGGTGTGGATGTGGGTTTTGAAAAGCGAGAAACTGTGAGGGAATTAAGACAGGATTATAAAATGGTTCCACTTAAAGTGCACAACATTAAAATTAAAATAGATTAAAAACGAAAAGTATTGAAGTAAAGAGGTCCATCATCAACGTGCAAACAAGTAGATGGAAATGTGATTTTGTTATATTGCATCAGTTGAGGGAATCACTAGCCTGAAATAATTTGCTTATTTGATTCTTTAATCCTTTTCTTGATCTGTCTTTTTGGTGGAGAGGACGGGTGGCAAAAAGTATATTCACTTAAAATACGCAGGGTAAGATACTTTTTTTTGTCGGAATATCTATATGAATCATTAGTCCTAATTATAACCAAAGATAATGTTATCCTACTATTGAATGATTTATGTTTGGGTGTCGACTGTCGAGTAACTTGGTAAAGTATACCATATGAAGTTCATAAGCTGCTATGTATGATAGTCTTTTTTGTGTTATAAAGACGAACAACCTAGTAACATGAACTAAAATCTTATGTAGGTAGCATGGTTTTGAAATGATTTACTAGAATTTTCTATCGAGGTCAAACTGTAACCAATGCGGATTACACTACAATTGACAAACACATACATACAGTTAGATAGTACAACTAAATCATGTTTCTTGCCCGCCCTGCTATCTAAACACTTGCATATGCCAGCAAACAGAATACAAATTATTTGTATGGTTTCGCTAACTAAACAGGATTTAGGGAAAGACAGTCGTACCTTTGGAAAATATAACTTGAGCTCCAAGTCGCAAAGATTTACAAGGGAACATGATATCTATATTTCCACACAACAAAGATTGAATTGAATTAGTAAATAAAAAAGAAAAAGAGAATTACATTAAATTGAATTAGTAAATATAAGAATATAAAATAAAGCTTGAATCTTCTTTATACGAGAAGTGATGATGAAAAGACAAGACCCATATCATATGGATGGTGGATCATGAAACAGTTGTAAGAAACAATTAATCAAACAGTTGGTGGGCAATCAATCAGCATCATCATATCATAGAAAAACATATAAAGAGAGAGTGATTGTTGATATCTGATAGATAGTAAAAAACATACAGACATAATAGAAATGGGGTTGCATAAAACGAACCTTGAAAATCACACTAACACTAAGTTAGTTGTGGTGTCAGCAAAGACTCAGACTCGTGAGACAGAGATTGTGGGTGGGTGTTTTTGTCTTGTGTTCAGCCGAACCGACTTAATAATAATAATAAACCAACCCCCAAAAAAAACAAAAGTGGGAATGGAGATGCGGGGTATCGAACCCCGTACCTCTCGCATGCAAAGCGAGCGCTCTACCATGTGAGCTACACCCCCTTTGTCTGATTGTTAATAGTTACTATCTCTATTTTTTCAAATTAGGATACAAAAGGACTAGTTCGTGAAGTTATTAAATTTGCCACGTTTTATTATTGACACACTTTATTATATGTTTCCAATTTTGTATTCGTTAATATTTAACTTTTAAAACTTTTGTTGCATATCTCCAATTTGCTATCTGTTGTTATTAGTTCTGCCCGTTTACTGTAATCATGTCTAAGTATTTTTTTTACATAAAAAACCAGACACTCTCTTCTGTCGCAATGCATGCTACGACAAACTTACATAGCTCAGACAATCAAAACCATCGTTAAGGTGACCTAGTGGTTAAAAATCTTGTTTTGTTATAAGAGGTCTCGAATTCGAACCTTCATTGGTAAACATTTTGGGGGTGACAAAAAAAATCAGAATTTAAACGATCACGAAGATATCTCGATTAGACTGTATTAATCTGAGTCAAAAAACTCGTCATTCCCAGATAATATGAACATAAACCTCATCCGTTACTCATTTAATATAGCAAACATTAATCCCAACCACATATACAATAGTAAAACTTTAATTGATACTACAATAGAGGTTTGAAAGCAAATATATACATACAAGAAAGTCTAACACTTGCCCCTAAAAAGGTTATACGTAGTGTTTTACAAAGCTCAAATATTATGTGTAACAAACAAAAAAGTTTTTTTGTTGTTGTTTCAAACCACAATTAATTTAACCTTAAAACAAAAACGTCCCATTAAAATTAATTTTTTTTTTTGAAAGTTAACTATTATTCAAAAAGCTCGAACCCATCAACTAGTGGTTAGGCAGCAATAACGTTACATCAAACTAAAGTTACACCAATTGTCCCATGTAATCGCTACATGTTTTTCTCTATTTCTATACCATAAGAAACCAAAAACTTTTATATCTTGGAAAATCTTCTCATTGTTGATAACACCACCACCAAACCTCTTCTCATTCCGGGCCTTCCAGATACACTAGCAAGTTATACACGCTAACCCATTTAAAACCTTCCTTGTCTGCTTACTAAGCCAGGCGTCTTATGAATTTCAAACAGGTCCCTAATCGAAAAAAAGAAAAAGGGAGGTACCTTACACCAATTGCTCACTTTATTCCAAATCACCGAGTTCACTTCACACAAAGCAAATGATCCACTGACTCTTCCTCGGACTCGCACAAGCCACATAACAATGACCCAAAGTGACAATTTCGAGACTTCAGCGCCGTAAAAGTGAGGATCCGGTCCATTCCCGCTCTCCACCAGAAAATGTTACATTTCTTCGGTACCCATTTGGGCCATTTAAACACGTATCTGTTAGGCCTCTCCCTATCATGCCCTCATCTTTCCCTCATCCTCACTGCCACATCAGCTTTCTCTCTCCAAGACACACCCAAGAACTACCCCCTCCCTATCATACCCTCATCCTCATCTCATCCTCAATTAAAAAATTATAAACCCCCACACACACTACACTCTCTCTCCTCATCCCCAAATAAAAAATATATAAAGTAACACACACATACACATGCTATTTTGTCTCATTCGCTCATCCACCCATTTCTTCTTGACGCCGAGCTGTGCCACGCCGAGCTCAAGGATGAGCTCCTGCCTATCATGCCGAGCAAGATGGGTGCCATGCCGAGCAAGATGCAATGCCATAGGGACAGGCCTAATAAATAAATTAAGTTTAACGGAGTTGGATTCTTATTTAACGGCTAGTTAAAAAAAATCATTTTTTTAATGAAAAACAAATAACTCACTATGGCCAAAAAATCTCTTCATTTATTATCATTTCAAAACACTATAGATACACTACCCTCGCATATTGAGACAAAGAAACCGAAAAAGAAATTCGGATGAAGGTTCATTTCCCACACCACCAGTGGAGATAAAAGCACCAAAGTTGATTGGAAGGATTTAGCCGTTCATTTTTTAGCATGATAAACAGTTGGTGCTTGCCATAATGCCATTCGCTTTATTCAGAATCAAATAAGCTTAAACCTGTATGCACTTTGACTTTTAGTAATCCTTGATTCAACAAAATGATTGACAACGCTTAAAAACACGAACATATCCCTCAGACATGTTGATTTTTGTACCAGTTAAGATTTGACACACGGTTTACACAAGAAAGGGGTATATGAGTTGGAACAATATGTTACCAAAGACGACAAAGCAGAGAGAGTTATCAACTTAACCGTTCATAATCAAGTAATCAGCACAAAAAGACAATCACACGGACAAACTAGTCCATATAAACACACTGCTTTGACAAATCTTTATCTTAATTAAGCAAAACAAGCTTTCACTAAGAATTTTCAGAGCGTTCAACGGTTAACTTGGCTGAAGGCGATGCGCGAGGGAACGGAAGTAGTATCAAATCTCTAAGTATCCCCATTTCTTCATCAGCAGAAACATTGTCATTAAGCACAATACGCGCCTTCTTTAGCACAGGCGATTTAGCCATGATGAGTTTTACAAATTCCATCTCAAGAAACAAGTTACTGAACATATGTATCTCCAATTTCAGAAGATGATCCAATTTCAAATCAGAGTAGTCTTCAGGATCAAGAGAATTGATGGAAGTTTGTTGAACAGGCAACTTCTCATTATCATACATCTGCTTATAAAACATGCAAAAAGAATGTCAATAAGATTATGAGAAGCCATTAACATAAGTAATAGGATTGTTTACCTCAAAAACAATTTCCTCTAAATTTGGGGAGCTCCTGATAACACAAAGAGCACAAGAAATCTCATCTTGTTCCACAAAACACAAATCCAAATAAAGTGTTTTGAGATGAACTAGTGAAGTCGGAAACTTTTGTGGCACACCACCCGCAGACAAGTACTTTAATCAAATACCAAAAATAAGATTAGCAGCCCTATCTTCTTACAAGAGATGTAATCATAAACTTAGAAAATACCTTTATATATTTATTTGAGAGTTGAAAAACCTTAATTAAAGGCACACATGTTATAAGTTTAGCACATGTGAAGTTGTTGTCTCCTACAAGATCTTCTTCATAATCAATCTGCATTAAAATACTTTTATAATAACTTCGCTAATTGAAAGAGCTTCATAAATGATTATATAAACCTTACCAAAGTGAGTTCCTTGAGTAGTGGGCAACTGGAGAGAATGCGTTCAAGTGTATAGGCAGAAACCTTTACATTGGAGAACCATATATACTCTCTTTAACTTGCTAAGACCATTAAATATCAACGGAGGTTTAAGATCACAACTTTCGAGAGATAAACGCTCCAATCCTTGCCATGAAAAGAACGAAGTTGGTAGCCTGTAGATGCCTTTACTAAAAAAATACAAAACCCTTCACGTTATTGCTCCTTAAAAGATAAAGTATAATCTGATCAAACTCCGTTTTCATGTCAGCTTCACCAACACTTAGACGGAACTCCGATAACGGACCTTTATGTAGCAACAAAACATGGAAGATGGCATTAACAAACTTGTATTTCTCCAACTGTCCGCAATCTAGTGGAAGCTGGTCATCAAATTCAAGGCAAGGCATTCCTGTCCAGCAATACCTCCAGTTCTTTGACAAGACGCTTGTTTTCAATGCATCTCTTATTGGCATCATACTAAGAATTCTTTCAATTATGCTTTGAGGAAGAGTGCTTATTCTATCCGAATTTGGGCATTGAGATTCCATCTTTTAATAACTTCGTCCTTGGGTTTTGATAGTAGTTCAGGAGGCTTTAATGTAAGAATGCAAGACCACAAATACTTAAAACATGATAGTAACAACTGCCAGACAACCTAAATTAAGCAGTGTAACCATGATCCATTTAACTAGGGCTAAATGCACCAAAATGTATTCAACTTGGCACGTTTTGTTACTGTTGGTATCCACCTTCCAAACCTTTGTATTAAACTTTCAATTCATTGTTATTTATGTATCTAACATCTTATAACTTCAAAACCACAATTTTGACGACACGGCACATAATCAGGCAAAAAAAAAAACAACAAGAAGATGATACACACTAGACTGTTTAGAAGTCTGGCACATAACAATAATAAAAAGGTTATTCATCCAAAATCAACAATCAAGTTTCTCAATTGTCCCAATTTCGATAACCTACTAACTTTTTGTCCCGGATGGAATATTAAATTGCTCCGATTACACTTATGGGCAACTTTTTTTCAAATCACCAAAAGTAAAGCTTATATCAACAGCATAATACTTGACACAACTTATTTTCAAATACGAGCACAAATTGGGACAACCGAAAAAGTAGCTTAAGCGAAAAATTCATTTTAGGGTAACATAGTATTCGTGTTACTTCAATTTTGATAACTTTTCTTTCCAATTCCCCTGTTTGCGCAATATACTACCCCGATATATTCATGCTAGGTAAAAATCTACAAGATTTCTTCAATTAAGTTAAGCTCAAAAATGCAATTTTTTCATTCAGATAAATAACCCATAATAAAATGTGACAATTCAAGTTGGTTTACTTAAATACTAGAATCCTAAATCACTCTTAAAATAATTACGGAGTACTTAATGAGAAAGAACAATATGAGCTTCATAACATTATTATTCATGACAAGATCAGTAACATTGTTAAATATGTTGTACAGTTAAAACAATACATAATTTTAAATAAAATTTAAAAAAAAAATACTGAAAAAGATTAATTTACCTCAAGGGTTTATGACGGTGTTGAAAAGAATCTGCAAAAAAAAAAATTGATCGGTATATAAAATAAAGAGTTACTTGCATCGATGGTCCTTGTGGTTTGTTTTAAATTTCATATTTGGTCTTTTAAATTAAAAAATGAGTACTGATATTAATACCATAACACTTACTACATTTACCACATATCTACTTTGCTGACTTGTACTGCGTGCTGTAAAAGTTGTTTTTAGTTGTAAGTTAATAAAAAAGCTTGGTACATTTATCACTTCCTTTAAAAAATAGGGGTAAGTGCAAAGTTCGTCCATTGGTCCTTTGAAAATCCCACTTTTCATTCCTTTTAATTATATGGATATATTATCAAAAAAAAATATATAAAAAGATAAATTGATAGGAATCCCTTGATCCTATGTACCGAATTGGTACCCACATAACCCCAAGCAAGGATAGTGTCAAGTTAATTCAACCATATTCAATTCTGCCTTTGGCAGGAATCGAACCTGGGTCTTCCCTAGGAACTGACGGCTGGTGGCCAACTCACTTAAGTGTTTATTGATAAATTTTAACTTGTACTAAAGAACAACATACAGGGTATGTTTGGTAAAAGTAGTTGTAGCTTGTAACTAAAGCTTTTTGTTGGAGCTGTAACGTATAACTTTTCAGCAAAGCTGTTAGTTAGAGCTTTTATTTTTTAGAGGTGTTTGATGGGGTAGTTGTAGCTGCAATTTAAAAGTATAAAATGATAAAGTGGATACTTAAAGCTCAAACCAAAAATTATGAAAGGGGTATTGTGTAATTTTAAATTTTAAAAGCTTCGTCCAAACTAAAAGCTCTCAAAACGTTACTCCAAGTACCGTTTCATTTTGGAGTTTTTCTTTCAAGTAAACACTCAAACTAGTTGCATCTAAACAAAGTTTTTAACGTAATAGGAGCTTATTGTTCAAAGTTAAAAATTAAAACTCCCCAAAAGCTCTCAAAAAATTCTTACCAAACATGTCTAAAATGTTTAATCAATTAACCTGCTATAGAAGAAAAATGGGTAGGGGTCTTGTAACATTTGCTATTTTGACCCGTTGACTTTTTGTATTTGATTATGTGGATTAATATAATTTGGGTCATTCTTGCATGTTTGTTTGTGTTAGACGTTAATTTATTTAACGTTTTTATGTTTGGATATTGTGTGATATTGACTAGCTAGATGTGTTAGTGGTATTTGGTTTTGGAAATAATACCCCAACCCAATCCCCCTTACTTCCCCCTCCCTTATCTTCTTCCTTCTTCTTCTTTCTTCCTTTTCATTTTATGGTAGTAATAAACACACACTCTTTCCATCTCTCTTTCTCTTTGATTTCTAGTTCGAATCACTAGCGAAAATCTTGCAAATCTTGTGTGAAAATCATTAAAACAACATTAGAAACACTTCTCATTACGTATTTGGTTCGTTTGGAGCTTGGATTCAAGAGTTTTTACATCCATTTTGGTCAAAAAACGGGTTTTGACACTTCAAGACTTTTGGTAAGCTATTTCACTTTCTAATGGTTCATTTGATGTTTCTAAACTTGCATGTATGCTCGGTTTGGTCGTATTTCATCTAAAACGTCGGATTTGATTCGTGTTCTTGAGTTTTAGGGTTTTGATTTGGGGATTTTGATTCCAAGAGGTGGGTTGATGTTTCGAGTCGTCATTTACGCTTGTTTATGCTTGTAGTAACTTGTGTTAAGCTTTGAAAGTGATCGGGGACTTCGTTCTAGTGTTTCGGTATGGTTTGGTAGTGTTAAAATCGTGTTTTGGGCAGTCCAGGAGGTGGATGCGGCGCATCCACTTTGGATGCGGCGCACTCAACACTTCCGAGCACTCTAATGCGTCCAGCCGTCCTCCGATGCGCCGGGTTCGTCCAGAAAACTTAAAACGGCCATAATTTTCAAACCGTAACTCCGTTTTTGGTGATTCAAGCGGCCACGTTTTCGTAATTGAATGAAATTTATCATGGTACTATCCTTAGAGTATGAGTCAAACTTCATTTTACTTGGTTATGTTTTAAAGTGTTTCGGTTTAGCTCGGTTGAGTCGTTTGGTAGCGAAACCTTGTGTTGGATCTTGCTTGAGTCAAAACCTTCCTAGGGGCATGTCGTAGCACTATAATGGAATCATATTAAAGTATATTTCATCATGAAAACATTTTCGTAACGTAAATTTATGTTGGTTTCCGAGTGTCGATTCGTGCGTTCGTAACTCTTTCGGGGGAATGTTTTGGTTGTTTTGGGGATTGTAGTTTGTCTTTATCTAGCTAGACCTCGTGTTTGAGGACTCTTGTGTTGACGTGTGATTGGTTTAAGTAGGTTGTGTTCGTGATTGAGCTTTGGACGTTGAATTCACCATCTTGAGTTGCCGTTAATTGCATTTAGCGCATCAAGTGAGTTTCGTAGCCCCTACGTTGATATGTTTTGGGGTGAAAAGTGTACTCGTTTTACTAAACATGTGTCGGTAGTTTTGTGATGGTACAATATGAGTTGGGTTGGTTAATGCTTGACGTGTAAATGACCAAATTGGTAATGATAATGATGTTGACATTGGTAATGATAATGATTGTTGATAAACGATAAACGTGTTGTTAAATGTTGTATGCTACCATGTCGATGGTACCACGTATTGGCTTGATCAAGCAATCGCTATCGGGTCGATGGTAACCCGTGTTGATAAATGAGATCGCTATCGAGTCGATTGTAACTCGTGTTGACTTGATCAAGTGTTCGCTATCGGGTCGAATGTAACCCGTGTTGTTGATATTGGTAATCGCTATCGAATCGATTGTAACTCGTGTTGACTTGATCAAGTGTTCGCCATCGGGTCGAATGTAACCCGTGTTGTTGATGTGGTTTTGCATAGCGATGCAAAGGATGATGAATGCTTGTGTAATGATGTTGATTGTTGTTGATTATGAGTTTGTCGTGCTTGCTTACTTGCTATAAGTGTTAGGTTCGATGATTTGATTAATGTTGTGAACCCTAACCCGGTTATGGCTCGTGTGTAAGTATCCTTTCCTTAGCTCGTATTGTGCAATGTTTGATGATCCGACACAAATGACTTTATTGTTAAAACCTACGAACTCACCAACCTAGTGTTGACACTTTAGTACACTTTTCAGGTAATCAAGGGAACCCGTGGAATAATGCTTGATGTGTTGATAGGAGCTTGCTGGATTGACTTTGCGCTTTCACAAGTCAAGAACTTGTATGAACCCTTCCTGTGGGGTTTAGCGTTGGTAATCACGCATTAGATATGCATTGTAATTTGTTTTGTGAATGATACTTTATGCATTATGTTGTTGGATTTCCCTTGAAATCATTGTTCATATAGCGTTGCTCTATGTAATTTCCATGTCATGCTGTATCTTCTCGACATTCCACGATTCCGCCATGGTGGGGTGTTACAGAATGGTATCAGAGCCGTGGTTATAGAGAACTAGGTGGTTTGGCCTAGACTATAACCCTTAAAATGTTTTCCCTCATATAGCATGCATAATAGGAATTATGTGTGCAACGTGATTTTGCCTGAACCCTGTAGTGTACCTGGTGATGTTCGTAGTGCCCTGAGCTAGGATCTAGTGTTGAGATGCCTTAGCTTAATTGGCTGATATGTTGGGTTGTCGAGATATGATTGACGTCGAGTTTGGTTTTGTTGAGATATGACGATGTCGGTTGATTGATTGTTTATTGAGTTATGATTTGATTGATTGATTGATTGATTGATGAGATATGGTTGATGTGATCGTTGAGATATTGTTGTTGAGATGTGATGGATTATGGAATCTGGTTGTTGTTTATATGTGTATTTATTTAATTGTTGCAAAGTGAAGTGGTGGCACATGGCGTAGCTTAGCGTGGTATAACCATAGAACCGCCTGATCACCGGGTCTACAGTCGTAACATGAGAGGTGCAAGTCACGTGGTAACACGGATTGCGCATGTTTGGTTGGGCATGTTAGGAGGTTAAAATATCCAACGTGCAAGAGTAATGGGGTGGGAACGCTGCGGGGAACCCTATATATAACCATTACTTGCGTGTCGGTGAATATTTTAGTACCGGATCCGATTTACCCCGAAGTGTGCATTAGATGGGGTGGGAACGCTGCGGGGAACCCTATATATAACCGTCGAAGTGCACATTGAAGGTAGGGATTAGACTCGGACCATGTTTGGCCATAAATGTTTATATTTTTGTAATTCTATGGAAGTTGATTTGAGTTGATTGATGTGGTTACGGGTTGTTGACTCGAGTTTATTGATGTAGTCGCTAGTTGTTGATTGTGACTATGCGGAATTATGTGTTGATTGAATTGAATTTTGTTGTTGAATAGGATTATGAGAATTCTATGCTTTGTTGAGTTGGGTTATGAGAACCCTATGTTTATTGAATTGACTGAGTCTAGTTGGACTATTGATTTGTTTTGAGTTGATAGTTGTTATCGTTTTGGATTATGTGGATCCCATGTTTGTAGACTTGATTGAGTCTAGTTGGACTATTGATTCGTTTCAAATCGATAGTTGTTGACGTTTAGGGTTATGTGAATCCTATGTTTATTGGTTTGATTGAGTCTGGTAAGACTATGGATTTGTTTGTCGTGTGTACTTGGGATTAATCGAATGGGTTTGACATGTGTGATTCCGGAACGGCTAGCAGTGGTGATAATGGTGGAGGCCAAGGAAGAGGTCGACCAAGAGACGGTGGCCATAGGTGGCGGCAATGGAAATGGTGATGACAATGGAAATGGAAATGGTGATGACAATGGAAATGGAAATGGTAATGGTAACGGGAATGGTAATGTGAATGGAGAGGGCGATGTGAGAAGGCAGGAATGACCTTGTTTGATTGTACGATGATTGTTAGTCGGGAATTGTGTTTTGGCTTAGTAGTGTGTACATAGTAGATGGTGAAACCATCGAAGTGATATAGACGAGGTGGGTTAGTCGATGGTACACCCTATATATAAGCGTCTATGTCACCCTCGCGTCAAATCCATGTCTAAAGTGTATTTCATTGTTGATTGATTGTGTGCGATGGTTGGAAAAAGATGGAGGCGGTGATTTCTAAAAGCAATTGCACGTATGATCGAAGGATCAATTATGTCATGGGAATGTCTGTGTCGGATGCGCTTAGTTGGTGGAACTTGGAAGCGGAAGCTGTGGTCCGGGATGCGGCGGTGGATATGTCGTGAACCGATTTCAAGGCTCTTATGCATGAGAAGTTTGTCCGCCCTATGAGTTTCAAAAGGGTTCGACTTGAATTTATCGATCAGTAAATGGAAGGCTTGGACTATGCCGGGTATACTAGTCGGTTTCAAGAGCCTTGTCGACTTGTTCTTCATCTTGATAGTCCCGAGTCTAGGACGGTGGATAAGTACGTTCTTGGGTTGAATCCGCAAGTGAGAGTGTTGGTGGGTAGCAGCGTGCCAACCACCATCTGAGAAGCTATGCGTCGGCTTAATAGTGTTACGGAGGAGTTGATCCGTAGCGGTAATCTGAGTAAAATGAGGAAGAGCATTCGCCATTGACGCCGCTGAAGCCCGCAACGAGACGAATGTTGTTGCAGATACCTTTCTTCTTAACGATCTTTATGCCTCCGTGTTATTTGATCCCGATGCCTATTTTAGCCTTACGTTGATATTTCTTTTGGGCCGTCGAGTTCTGTGTTTGAAACTTTGAGACCGTTAGAGGCGAAACGTCTAGAGTTAGCCAAATGGTTCGCGATTGTACTGTGACTTTGAATGGGCACTCTTCTCTTATTGATCTCTATCCTTACGACATTGGTGGTTTCTGACGTTATTGTGGGTATGGATTGGATGACGGCAGTTAGAGTGGAGATAGAGTGTCTTGAAAGAGCTGTACGGATTCCTTTGCCTAACGGAGAAATGCTACGGGTTCAAGGAGAGAAGCCCGATTCCTTAAGAGGCTAAAGTTTATAGTGCTGCGGCAAAAAAGATAGAGTTGAAGACCGTGCCCGTCGTTTGTGAATTTTCGTATTGATCTTATTCCCGATGCTAGATCGATAGCAAAATCTCCTTATCGTTTGGCTATTTCCGAGATGCAAGAATTGGCTACTCAACTTGAAGAGCTTCAAGCCAAAGGTTTTATTCGTCCTAGTCAATCGCCTTGGAGAGCTCCTATTTTATTTGTGAAGAGGAAGGACGGATCTATGCGGATGTGTATTGGCTATCGCGAGTTGAGCAAGTTAACGATAAATAACCGATATCCTCTCCCTCGTATCGACGATCTTTTTGACTTGTTTGCAAGGTGCCAAGTTGTTTTCAAAAATTGATTTGCGGTCCGATTATCATCGACTTCGCGTGCATGAAGATGATATCCCTAAAATGGCTTCCGAACGCGTTATAAGCATTGTGAGTTCATGATGATGTCTTTTGGTCTAACCAACGCACCGGCGGTGTTCATGGATTTGATGAACCGGGTGTATAGGCCATACTTGGGTAAATTCGTTATAGTTTTATTGATGATATTCTTATCTACTCCAAGACGAAAGGAGACCACGCGACACACTTGAGACGAGTACTTGAGTTACTTAGAGCGGAGAAGTGGTATACTAAATTCTCCAAATGTGATTTTTGGCTCGAAGAAGTTCATTTCCTCGATCGTGTGGTGGACCGAGATGGTATCCATGTCGACCCGGGCAAAGTCGATGCGGTTAAGAATTGGAGAAGGCCCGAGACGCCGACCGAGATTCGATCATTTTAGGGTTGGCGGGCTACTATAGACGATTTATCGAAAATTTTTCAAGGATAGCTCAATCACTCACCTTGTTGACTCAAACCGAGAGAAGATTTGACTGGGGTGAGAAGCAAGAGCAAGCATTCCAAACCTTGGAAGATAGATTGTGCAATGCTCCAATATTAAGCTTACCGGAAGGGTCGGATGATTTTGTTGTGAATCGTGATGCTGCGGGTCAAGGCTTGGGTTGTGTTTTGATGGAACGGGGCAAAGCGATTGCCTATGCGTTGAGATAACTCAATGTGCACGAGAAGATTTACCCAAGCTCATGACTTGGAATTTGGGAGCGGTAATCGTTGTTTTGAAGTGTTGGAGACATTGTCTTTATGGTGTTGAGGGTGTCATCTACACCGATCATAAGAGTCTCCAACATGTGTTTGATCAAGTGAGTTGAAATGAGGCAACGACGGTAGATGGAGTTGTTAAAGGGCTATGATTGTGAAATCCGTTATCATCCGGTTAAGACGAATGTGGTAGCCGATGCTTTGAGTGAAAAGGAGCGTATGACGCCGAGATTAGCTAGGGCCATGAGTATTGTGGCGGCGCCTAGTGTGCGGAAATTGATTCTTGAAGCTCAAATGAAGACGGTGTTACCGAAAAACTTTGTGAATGAAGGGCTCAACGGTTTGGGGCAACTTTTTTTGATCGGAAGGAAGATAATGGGTTGTATTTGGTAGATAGAATTTGGGTACCCGTCTTGGGTAATTTGCGCACGTTGTTGAGTGAGGAGCACAATTCGGCTTATTCGATTCATTCCGGATCGGATAAGATGTATCTTGATTTGAGAGAAATGTATTGGTGGCCGGAATAAAGAGAGATGTGGTGCAACATGTTGGTGAATGTGTTACGAGTTTTCAAGTGAAGGCCCGGCATGGGGAAACCACCGGGATTGCTAGTCCAACCGGATTTGCCGGTGTGGAAATGGGAACACATTACTATGGACTTCATCACGAAGTTACCTAGAACTAGTAATGACCATGGTATGATTTTGAGTAGTGGTTGATCGTTTGACGAAGTCGGCGCGTTTTATGACTATGCGCGAAACCGATAAATTTGATGCGATGGCTAGATTGTATATCGAGGAGATAGCGTCGAAGCATGGAGTATCGGTTTTCATTATCTCGAATAGAGATACCGGGTTCATTTCTAACTTTTGGAAGGCTTTCCAAAAGGCTATTGAGATGGAGGAATTGGGATGTACACTTGCCTTGGTCGAGTTCTCTTACTACAATAGTTATCATGCGAGTATCCAGATATCCCCGTTTAGGGCCTGGTATGGAGAGAAATGTCGTTCGCCGCTTGTATGGGCGGAGGTTGGTGTTAGCCAACTTGTTGGGGCCGGAATTTATTGTTGAGACGACCAAAGTGATTGCGCAAATCAAAGAGAAGTTGCGAGTTGCCCGTGAGAGGCAAGAAAAGTATGCGAACGTGAGACGTAGGCCTTTTGAGTTTGATGTGGGTGATTTTGTGTTGTTGAAAGTATCGCCTTGAAAAGGTGTTGTTCGCTTTGTGAAGAGGGGTAAGCTTGGGCCTAGATATATTGGGCCGTGATAAGTCTCTATATAATCATATATATTTAGACTTATCAGGGCATTATTAGATATAAATATTACCCAATTGACTATGAATTACAATGTTTTGTTATTTATTGTTTGCATAAGTATTTTTCAGGTTTTTCGCATAATTTAACAACCAACTGAACTCGAACGAAGTAACGATGGGACTAACGGAGATAACAGAAGGACTAAAAGTGTGAAAAGGAAGAAAAGTCAAAAATCTGGTCCAGCACTTGTTTGTTTCTTCCACGTACTGGCTCCACTTGATTAAACAAATAAAAACATCAGCCTATAATAGAGGAGCATGAGAGGAGTACAGGGGAGGATGTTTTTTACACACAACATTCCACACATATTCCATACAATTCAATAATTCAATTTCACATTCTTAAGTTCTCTGCATCTTTTAAGTTTTCATGTCGAGAGTTCTATGAGATTTTCAAACAAGCTACTATGTAGCTTGTATATAGTTTGGCCAGTAGGTTGTTGTTATGGTTATTTAGTGTATTGTTATCAAGTTCAAGTAATGGAAATAACGTATTTTCTACCTAGTTGTTATTGTCTAAACGAGGTAATGGCTAGCTAAGTTTCTCGCTATCTCTCCTGGTAAATGATTCTTGTTTTAATTATGCTTTATTAATCTCTTTATGTATTTGTATGAAACATTTCTTGTTAAATGATTTTATATAATTACTGAATTATCTGTTCACATAAGTTGTTATTGGAAGTATCGTAAGACAATCTATAAGTAATCCAATGGTTTATTTCAACTCCACCTTTATCATGCTTTCATTTATATTTCCATGTTATTAGTGTAATTGTAGTGTTAAGGATAGGATAAACCATATGAGTGAGCATAGATTGTACCAAAAATAATACAATTCAACTTAAATTATGTCTATGTAATGTGAACTAAATATTTCATGAAAGATTAATAAAACTAGTTAATTCATTTATTCAGGAGCCAGGAGAGATAGACTTTTTATCATTTTTAAAACTGTTATTTTAATTCTGTCTAGTTAAGAATTTAGTTTCATTGCCAACACTTTTACCATTGTCTACTTTTAATTTATCATAAAAGTTATTTCTATCATTTTAATTATTTGCCTAGTTTAATCTGTTAAGTTAATTAAACAAGAATTTCAAACATCACCAAAACCATACACTTATAAATATCTAATTCACCTAGAATAAATAACTTGTCATCCTTCTCTGTGGGAACGAATCCACTTACCCTATCTAATAATAAGGTGGTGGTTTTAAACTATTTTTGAGCGTTACAACGACGACGCATCAAAATTTGGCGCCGCTGCCGGGGAAGGTTTTAACAGTTTTTTTTTTAGGTGTTTTTGGTATTTTTAAGTATTTTATCTCATTTATATATATATTTCTTTTGTGTGATTAATACGTTTGTTCATTTATATATATATATATTTCTTTTGTGTGATTAATACGTTTGTTTTATTGTGATTGCAGGATCGTGATTGTGAATATTCTGTTTGAGAAAAATCTTTAAAAAAAAATAAAATAATAATAATAATAATTTTTTTAAGTGGTGTTAATTTTAATATTTAATCCTAACTATCATAAACAAGGCTTGAGAAAACGAGACTTGATCAAAAGTGGATAATCACAAACTGTGGTTATACTCTTTTGTGTTAAAGCCCGATTCTTTTACCTTGAGTTACATTTATATTCCATTCCTCAGTTGATTTATCACCAAGGATTTGGGGTTCTACTTTTGTCTTTCAAAAGTATAGAGTGGATATTTAATTATCTTGTATATTTATTTTTCCGCATTTACTTTTCCGTATTTACTTTTCCGCAATTTATTTTTCTGCAATTTATTTTTCGCGACATCCCACTCTCTTGTGCGTGTGGATAAGCACTGTACATTTATTTTACGCATTTACTTTCTGTATTTATTTACTTTCTCGCGAAATCCCACTCTCTTGTGATTTAATCACCAAGATATCGTGAGGATAAGCATCTAACTCTTTAATTTTATGCATCTAACTCTTTTGCGAAGTCTCACTTCTGTGTGGATAAGCAATCATATTATTTATTATATTCTAATTTATTTTCTTGCAAAATCCCACTTTTGTGTGGATAAGCAAATTTATAAATCTTATAAAAATACAAAAAGATTTTGCTAATTTTTACATCACTTTGTTCTATTCTTTGTTTTTGTTTGTTTATGCATACAAGGAGTTCTGGGAGGACGTCACCATTATTGTACAATCCTGAGATTGAGAAGTCAGCCAGGGCAAATAGAAGAGCAGCAAAAGCATCATCCAGTGCAACAATTGATAATCCATTATACTCACTAAGTGTTAGTGAATCGTCATCTGAATCAGAAGAGTCAGAATTTTCATTAAGAGAAGAAGAGATGGCAGAACAACCAGCACCTGGTGTAGATTCATACTAACGTCCAGGGGAGTATACAGATGCATCACCAATTGTTTATGCCGCTGCTAATGCTAACAATAATCGAAGGTTTGAAGCTAGACCTCAATTGATCAGCATTCTACCTACTTTTCGAGGAACTGCATCACAAGAACCATATGAACATCTAACAGAGTTTGTTGAAATCTGTGCCACTAATCAGGTGACTGGTTTCACAGAGGATGAGGTGAGATTAAGGCTTTTTCCTTATTCACTTAAAGATAAAGCTAAACGATGGTTTTTGTCATTACCAGCTAGAAGCATTAATACATGGGCAGAAATGAAGAAACAATTTCTTGAGGAGTTTTATCCCATAAGCAAAACTTATGATGTTAGAAACCAAATAAAATCTTTTAAACAATTACCAAATGAACTTTTTCATGAGGTATTTGAACGGTTTAAAGAATTGTTAAGATCATGTCCACACCATGAAGTACCCATGTGGGAACTTGTCAAAGTTTTTTACGATGGACTTGATTCACCAAACAGACAACTCATACTCGCTGCTAGTGGTGGTGTATTTCTTACACGCTCTAGTGACGAGGAATGGCAATTTTTTGAAAAACTAAGTAAAGGTTCAAAAACTCAAGCTTCAGTTGATCGAAAAATACAAAGTTCTGTCCCTGTGCATGCTGTGTCTAGTTCTGAAAATTTTGATAATAGTATTAGAGCGGATCTTAATGCAATAAATAAAAGGCTTGATCTAATACTCCAAAATTCTGGGAGTGGTATTGCTAATGTTTCGCAGTTACAAGAAATATGTGCGTCATGTGGAGATTCAGATCACTTTGCAAATGTATGTCCCATAGCGATGTCACCTATTATGGAGGAGCAAGTGAATGAAGTGCAAGAAAGGAGATATGACCCATTTTCCAATACTTACAATCCAGGTTAGAGAGATCATCCAAATTTTAGATGGAGTGGTAATAACACTTTAAATCCCTCAATGCCAAATCAACAGTTTAATCAACAAAACAGACCTTTTCAACAAAGACCTCAACAAAACTTTCAAAATCAGCCAAATTTTCAAAGATCACCTCAAAATTTTGGTCAACAACAATACCCAAATCAACCACGTCAATATCAAAACCAATCTTAAGGACCATTTCAGGGACAAAATCAAAATCAAAATACCAATCGACCACTTAACTTGGAATCCAAAATGGATTTGCTCATGGAAGAAATAAGAAAGACAAATCAAAGTAGCAAACAACAAACTAAGGCAAATTCAAAATCCATTGCTGCCTTAGAAAGACAAATGGGTCAACTTGCTGAGCAACTAGGAAAGAGAGAAGATGGAAAGCTTCCAAGCTAACCAGATTTAAACCCAGCACACAAGCCTCAGAATCAAGGACAGGTGAACTCAATCAGTTTACTCCGAAGTGGTAATGTATATGATAACAAGGTAAGGATGCCAGACAGTCCCACAAATGAGAAAAATGAATTTCCTTTTTCTAATAATGATGAAGAATTGGTTAATAATGATGAATTTGAAGGGAAGGGTAATGAAAAGAATGAACAATTTGAAAAATCTTCAAAAGAGTCTGAAGTTGAAATAAATGATGTGGATGATCACACCACACCATTTCCTACAGCTTTAAAGCCACCAGTTTCTTCTCCTTATGGAAAAACAGGACCAAAACATGATGAGATGTGGGAAACTTTCAAACAAGTAAAAATCAATCTTCCTTTGATTGATGCAATTCAACAAATTCCAGCTTATGCAAAATTTTTGAAAAATTTGTGTACTCAAAAACGGAAGTTTAAAAAGCCATTTTCTAAAAAAGTTGAATTAACTGAACAAGTCAGTGCTGTTATATCTGACTCACTTCCAGTTAAATTCAAAGATCCTGGAACGCCATTGATTTCTGTAACTGTTGGTAACACTTTTATAAAAAAGGCGTTATTAGATCTTGGAGCTAGTATTAACATAATTCCGTCTAGCCTTTTTGATCGATACGAATTGGGCATTTTAAAAGAAACTGACATGATTATTCAACTTGCTGATCGATCAACAAAGACTCCACGAGGTATGTTAGAAAATGTGATTGTAAAAATGGAGGATTTTTATTATCCAGTTGATTTTGTTGTTATGGATACTCAAATGTCATACAAAGATATACAACCAACAATCATTTTGGGTCGTCCATTCTTGGCTACAATAAATGCACGCATTAATTGTAGAACAGGAGCTATGGATATTTCTTTTGGTAACAAGAAGCTAAGAATCAATATTTTCAATACATTACTAGCTTCTATTACTAATGATTGTTATGTTATTGATGTTATTGATGAAAAAGTTCAAAAACATGTGACTCGCATGTTTAAGAACGATGTCTTTGAGTGTTTCTCTGCAGATAGTGAAGAAATGATGGAAAAGAAGGAGGTAAACACTACTGAAGAAGAAGTTGCTAGCACAGTGAATTCAAATATGCCGCCATGGTTATACAAATTTGAACCATTGCCACATAGCATTGATACAGCAACTAAACCATCATTGGAGACACCTCCTACTCTTGAACTTAAACTATTACCTTCACATTTGAAATATGCTTTTCTTGGTCCTAATGAAAGTTTACCTGTTATAATTGCTTCTGATCTTACAGGACCACAAGAAAAGGAATTAATGGAAGTGCTTGCTAGATACAAAACTGCTGTTGGATGGACCATTGCTGATTTGAAAGGGATAAGTCCTTCGTTGTGTATGCATAGGATTATAACTGACCCGGATGGTAAGCCATTTCGTGATACTCAAAGACGGTTGAATCCTAACATGCAGGAAGTAGTGAAAAAAGAAGTGTTAAAATGGTTGGATGCAGGTATTATCTTTCCTATTTCTGACAGTCAGTGGGTTAGTCCAACTCAGACTGTTCCAAAGAAATCTGGCATCACCATTGTTGAAATGGAAGATGGAGAACAGATCACAACTCGTCCTGTCACAGGATGGAGAGTTTGTATAGACTATAGAAAGTTGAATCTTGCAACTTCTAAAGATTACTTTCCATTACCATTTATTGATCAAATCATAGAAAAATTATCTGGCCAAAAATTTTACTGCTTTTTGGATGGGTATTCGGGATACAACCAAATACCCATACATCCTATGTAACACCCTACTTTGATTAAAAATGTGGATTTCCAAAAATTTTCAACTTTAAGACAAACTCCGTTAGCAACAAGTGGAAGCGAATTTTAAATTCACAAGTTGATTCCTAACGGAATCAATTAAAACATATTTAATGTTCCCAAAAGGTGTTACCACTAGTATCATCACAGCAATCCAAAGGAAACCCACACTAAAAAATACATAAGAGGCCAACCAACATAAAAGGGCCTAACGGCAACAACAATCTACAAAAAGGGAAGCATCTACGGGTAACTAAAGCCATCAACCAAGAGCTCCAGTCAAGCTACCCAATGCCCTGCTAGCTAAAAGATCTTCAGCAACGCCTAACCTGTGGGGCACCACATTAAACCACAAAACTCAAGTGTTAGCTTAAAAGCTAAGTAAGATAACAAGAAGGAACAACACATGCAACATATAGGCACAACACATCACTCAACATAAACTACGTAATTAGGATTATCAAATCCTACGATGTGCCTAGCAATCCTTCACAACCCATAACATCACTCTTCACCAGCTCACGCTATCGACTTCAACATACATCATCTTTAACTCTCGTAATCCACTTAGCACGCATCATCTTTAACTCTCGTAATCTGCTTAAGGTTATGCCATTTTAATCAACTATAAAGGTTTTGTGTGAAGGTGGTCATAAGACCTCATAGGGAACTTCACACCCGACATGATGGGTAGATCTCACGATGGTCCATCTGCGTCGTTATGGATAGGCATAACCAAATCCATGAGTAATTCCGTTACCACCCGCTGGACAACCAATCCCAACCGGAATACTCTAATCGACAGGTTGTATTCATAATAGAACATTCCGTTTCATAAGTGGACAACCACTCCCACCCGGAATACTCTAATCTTAAGGTTGTATTCACAAGAGAACATGATCAGTGTCCCAAGTGATCATTAAACACATGATGAGTATTTACTGTTAAGTTTAAAAATTTATGAAATACAAGAAATACCGATTAACTATATACTCACTAACGGACAGAGAATCTGATTGTTTGTAATATAGACAACTGGTAAGTCAGGATCGTCCACAGAGACGCGTGTTATCTCTTAGTAGTAAAAGCAAAAACAATGAAATAGCGGTTGGGGTTGTCACGATTTAATTAAAAACTAAAATAAAACAAAATAAAAAGAAAAGCAATTAATTAAGGCCGCAACCACTGGTCTGCGAGAAGGCTATCTAGTCTAGTGAAAATAGAAACCAAGGAAATAAAACACATACTTGTTTGGGATCCGATCACATGCAGAAATCATTCTAGCTATTAAAGGTTTTGTAATGTGCAAAAACGAATTCGGAAAATAGTTGGGTCTCCACGGGCTTCAGTAGATAAGGAGGGGTTATATCCAATTTCCTTAGGTTCTATTACATCTCCCCATTCTAGTTTATTTAGGAATTCATCAATTTTAACAGATAATTCATTTCCTTTTAACAGGCCCTGATTTAGAGTCTTATCTAATTTCCTTAATTTCTTTAAATTCACTTCCCTATAAATTGCACATTTTCCATTGTCATATTGATTCTCAATCTCTAAACCTTCATTCATCATAAATTTCCTTAATTCCCAAATTAGCTCATTAATGCTTAACTCTTGCTTAATTCTTTCCTCTATCCCCAAACAATTGTTTCCTATTGCATGTTCTCTCAATTTCTCATTCACAGTAGAAATTTTTACTTGATTTTCTCCTCTAGCAAAAGTAATTTTCTTTTTAGGAACATCAATTATAGCTTCACTTTCATACAAAAATGGTCTCCCCAAAATTATAGGTGTGTCTAAATCATTATTGGTGTCCAAAATTACAAATTCACTTCTAACTTCCATTTCCTTAATTTTGACACTAACATTCTCGATTAGTCCTTTGGGTTTTCTTAAGGAATTATCAGCCAATCTAATATTCATGTTTACGCTTTTAATTTTACCAAGTTCTAGTTTTTCAAAAATAGATGTTGGCATAACATTAATACTAGATCCTAGATCAATTAGCGCATAAACAGTATATTTCTCAAAAATAATGCAAGGTATAATGAAACTTCCCTCATCGTGATGATTTGGAAATGTCTGAATCAGCTCAGGCACTGTTTCTGAAATGGCTTCCTCTTCCATCTTCATCTCCTCATTCACTTCTTCGGTGAATGGTTGAGCATAGGACGAATTTTTACGCGAACTGGAGCTGTAGTTAGAAATAGCGGCACTATTTTGGGAAAGTAGCGGAGCTACTTGATTACAGTGGCGACCAGCGGCGCTGGTTTCTCCAACCAGCGGCGCTATTTGCTCCTTTTCAGCTTCAGATTTTTCGTTTTTGCTCGTTTCGCCTATCTCTTGTTTATTTTCAACCTGCATTTTCTCATTAGTTTCATTATCAATAATCATAAACGAATCATTACCTTCCGTGAAAATGGCATTCACGTTTTCATTCCGTGTTGGTGGTGGTTGGTACTTTTGATTCGGCGTTGCAGTTGAAGTTGCACCACTTTGGTTAGGTGTTCTTGGATTGGCATGGGTATTGCTATTCAATTGACCAGTTTGTCTATTCGAGTTTGGCTCTCCCATCCTTTCCATTTTCCTTTCCAAATCCTTGATTGTGGTGTATTGGCTCCTTGTAGCCTCATCTAGCTTACTATTCAAATTTCCAATCTTTTCGTTGAGCAACTTAGTGTAACTTCCCAAAGAATCGTGCCTTTTCTCATGTGTATCTATGAATTTCTCCATTAAGCTCATCATCTTTGAAATGGCATCCTCCTTCGGTTCGTCCTTTATCTCCGTTGTTTTCGGCTGCTCATATAATTCTTTGTATCTATCCAAAGGAAATTTGTTAGTATTAAAGCGTGGATTAAAATTAGCATTACCGGGATTCCGTTGGAATATTCCTCGTTGATAGCCTCCCCGATATTGATTGTTGATATAATTGGCCTCCTTGATATCCACTTGGTCGCAGTCTTCAGTGTAGTGTGTCCAAAACAATGGTCGCACCCATTTGCAATAGCACTCAGATCTTTGTCCATGGCACTAAACCTGTTTTCAAGATGAGTAAAACGATTAGATAAAGCTTTAAGTTCAGATATTACCTCAGAGTCTACACTGCTTTCGATGTTAGCCACGGTTCTTCTCAGCTTTTTATCTTTTTCATCTCCTTCCCGTGCTAAACTAGCTTCTACCATATCCTCCATCATTTTGTACGCATCATTCGTAGATTTGTACAGAAAATTACCACCTCCGGCTAAATCTAGATCCTTTTGAGAAGATTTGTTTAATCCATAGAAAAATATTTCAACTATTTCTCCTTTATCGAGTCCATTTCCATGGCATTTTCGGATCATCTCTTTTAACCTTTTCCATGCTTCAACTAGTTGTTCTCCCTCTTCTTGTTTGAATCCTTGAATATCTCGGAGTAGCTTCCGTGCTAAACCGGGAGGGAAAAATCGCGAAACAAATGCATTTCGGAGTTGAGTCCATGTGGTGATAGTATTCTCATCGAGTTCTTCAAACCAAGCACACGCCTCTCCGGTGAGTGCCGATGGAAATAAGCTAAGCTTCACGTTGTCTTCCGTTACATCGGCGTATTTGAACATTTTGCATAAATCAGTGAACTTGCTTACATGCTTGTGTGGGTCTGATCTGACTCGGCCGTCATATTGGTTATCTTGGATGAGTTTTAAGTGGTGTCTTTTGACTGAAAACGAATCCCCAAGATTAGGAGCCCTAATAGCTGAACCAGGTGTAGGTGGAACAACTCTAGTTCTCTGCATCATTGGTTGGTCAAATGGATCGTGTTCACCCATGTTTTCGGATTTTGGTGATTTTGGTGAAGGAAGTGTTTCGGTGTCAGAAAGTATAAATTCTTCGTCGAGTGTCGAAGAATTCGGTGTTGAAATAGAAAAAAGTGAATCGGATGGTTTTTGGTTTTCGGGTTTGATGATTGGTTTTGAATTTGGATTGGTGTTAAATCGGTTTTTCTTAACTTTTGTGGATTTTTCTGGGTTAGACGAAGGACTTGCAAGCGGTTGCTTGGATGACCTCGTTCGCATTAACTAGAAAAACCTGCAAAACTCAAAGAAAACGTCAAGCGCACCAGTTGGATAAAAGACAATAAACTAAAACAAAGAAAACAAAATATTTTTTGGATTTTTAAAATTTTCAAATTTTTATGATTTTTCAAATATAAGAAAATAAAAGCTAAATTAAAAATACTAATTAAACTAACTAGACTAGAAATTAAATTACTGAAAATAACTTTTTCACGCGAACGCGAAAAAGGATCTTTTATTGTATTGCTAAAACTAGAAATAACAAGCCGCGTCCCCGGCAGCAATTACACATGAGATATGTGACTTGGGCCATGTCTTGGAAATTATTTTTTTTAAGCTTAAAAATTAGTTGATCATAAAATAATATTTATATTATTACTAACAAAGACATTTAGATAACATTGATAAGATGTGTTACCATACGTTGTTCATGAATCTAACATATAATAATAACTATATCTATACTATTATATAAAAATTATAGGCCCATGTTGAAAAGTTACACTTTTTGGATATACAAAATGTCGAAGTTGCTCTTAATGATTAAATTACAACATCAATCCTTTATCTTTTAAAATATTTACACTAACCAATTTACATCAATTATCTACACCACTCGACGCTGCCGTCGCCGCCACCACCAGTCGCCGTCATCACCAACGGTCGCCGCCACCACCACATAGCTGTCGTCGTGCCGCCGCATTACGCGGGTACCGTGCTAGTAAATACAAATAATAAAGTAAAAAATTAAAATAAAAGATACATAAAATCACTATATTTTGTTAGTTAAATTTTGTATGGAAATAAGATATTGTAAATTCATACTATAAATTTTGTTCGTGAATTTTTATATGAAAATAAGATAAAACAAATGGCCAAAAATATATAAATCTTAAAAGTAAAAACAAATTAAAAAATTCAAAACCAAAAATAAATACATAAATACATAAGGAAAAAAAATGTAAACCAAAGGAAAAAAATACAAAAACAAAAAGATTGTGGGGTAGAAACAACAAAACGATGGTAAAAAAAACTGTGGGGTCAAAAGAAAAACAAAAAACGTAAAAAAAAAAATTAAAAAAATTTGGGGTGTGCAAGTGTTTTTACTGTAAAAATAAAGGACCAACAAAAAAAAAAAAAAGTTGAGGCCCACATGTACTGTTCAAGAATAGTCTTCCAAATTTATATATATATATACAACTAGGTTAGTCCCGTGCGTTGCACGTTTTTATTGATACATCGTAAATTATATATAGTAAAACAACCGTAAAATTTGAGGTGAATGATTTATATGTCAATAAAACGGGGGTATTAAACATTATTACAAAGAATAATTTGTAAAGATCAAAAGAATTAAACTTAGAGTATATAGAAATATAAACTCATTTTAAATTGGTGAAGACCTCCATGAAGACAACATTTTTCGTGGTGACTCGTTGTGTAACAAAAACAGCTAAAATTCAAAGTGGTTAACAATTTAAAGACCAAAAGGAGATACATTATAAATTACAAGTTTGGTGGGGGTTTTTCTCTTGTTTCCGTAATTGTCATGAGTTTTTTCCACCCCTTTATCGATCTTTGCAGTTAAGGCCCTGAGTTCGTTCTATTTTCTTCTTGTATTATTTTTTTTGGTGCTTCTGTTGTATTTTTGTACCTTATTTGTGATCTCTAGTAACTTACCTTATTAATATATATATATATATATATATATATATATATATATTTTGCCGTTCTAAAAAAAATTTAAGAAGTTACATACTTGAATGGTAACAAAGACGACAACTACATAAAGACAATAAAAAATAGCACCATCAACAATCACCTTAACTATCTACACAAAGTAACATGTTTTGCTAAAAACGTTGGAATGAAAGAGAGACGAAATATAATCGATAATGTGTCAAAATTGTTCATCTCCTAAGATAAGTTCCCACATAGATTTTTTACCACTCACATCTTGTCACCAAACATTCAAGACTCGAACTCTTACACTTGTATTGCGTGTCCTAGATGCTACTACTTCAATGCATATAACCAAACTAAGAATTATAATATAACGTAAACGAAAATACATGCAATAAAGAAATAAAGCTAAACTCCGAACTTGCCTTTTCTTTTGTTCGAATCAGATAAGAAACAAAAAAAAAAAAATTCTTGCTAAAAACTAAGTTGTATTTTTTTTATAAAAAAAAGTGTTGTTTCATCTTCTCGCTGACCAATAAGTTCACAAACCAAAGACTTCTTTTTCACTACATTGTTTGCTCTCTTTTTTTCTAATGGCTACGAATCAAAATAACCGATGGATATATACTTATAATAATAATAATTGGTTGAAACAAATTGTAAACCTAAACTAAAAGAAGAAAAAGGTAATTAAAATATACTAAAAAGAATTTAAAAAAAAAGTGAACCTCAATTAGAAAAGTTCTATTAATTAGGGATTTGATGTTATCTAAATTAGGGATGGTTGTTGAGGACTTTAGAAACTGATGAAAAAATACGATGGGAAGGATATAAAATTTGGTATGAATATATTTTAATTTGATAAAAGGAGAGTTGGAAAATAATCATAAAAGCATATTATTTTCATGAATATATTTGTATGAGTTGAAGGGTGAATTAGAATTGAAGTAAAGGAGAACTTGTCACATAATCCAAAATCCGAGTTGTCAACCTTTTAAGATAGCTACATAATCACTTTTCGTTATCGCTATGTGACGGTAACTTGCTATAAATATACTTCCTTATGGAGTAATATAGTATAGGTACATGTAAGTTAATTCATGATTTAATGTATTATTTGATATTATAAGTTCTCAAATAATAAGGTTTAATTAATATTTAATACATCTATTAAATAATAAAAAATAATTAAAGATGAAGTGATACCAAACGTAAGAAAATTGCATATTGTTTTAATTTTCAAATATGTCGATTTAACAAATTTAAATAATAGCATCTTAACCTATATAAAAGTACCAATGTGTTATTTATGATATACTATAATTTCTTATTTATGATAATGTGTTATTTATAAAGAAAGTAAGTATGTTTAGTTATTTTTAAAGTATTTGATGAAATTCGATGAAAAATATAACATACCATGTAATTAAAAGTATGTTTACATTCAAATAACTACATAATAAAAAAAGAGTCAATGTTGGAATTTTATATTAGTTATATCGTATAGTAGGGATGAGCAAAAATCTAAAAATACCGATACCGTACCGGTACCGAACCGATACCGATACCGAATACCGGTACCGGTTGGTATTCGGTACGGTATTCGGTTCCTACTTTTGATGATAACCGGTTCCGGTACCAACCGGTTCGGTACCGGTACGGTACCGGTAATACCGGTTCCGGTTCTAGTATCATGTCTTTTTTTAGGCTCATGCTTCCATATTACTATGTAACTTTGCGTAAATCAAATAATAAAAAAGAAAAGGAAAAAAAAGAAACCTTTTTTCTTGTTAACAACAATCAAAACCTAACACAACCAATGAAGCAAACATAAAAAACTCATAGATTCATCATCATCACCAAACATGTATACAATTCAAGTAAGCATTTTTCTATTGCATCGTATATTAATATTTTATTTTGATCAATATGGATCAAGTACAAATGCATGGTAACGATTGGGCATCTGCTTAGAATGCAAAATGTTCAGTAAATGTTGATACAGATTTATTTGATTAATATGATTTTTCACATTTCCTTTAGTTCAAACAAACGTCATTAGTTTTCTAATTTGTTAACTGAACTTTGAACGATTGTTGAGGACTTGTAAAGACATAAGATATGTGGCTTGTATATTGGAGTCCTCAACCAAACTTCAAAACACTTGAAATGTTCTAATATTCCATGCGAACCGGTTCTATACGGTATTGGTACCGAAAATAACGGTACCGGACCGGTACCGAACCGGCACCGAAACTATATAATCGGTACGGTATTCGGTTCCCACTTTTGATGATAACCGGTTCCGATACCAAGCGGTTCGGTACGGTACAGTACCGAATACCATCCCTATCGTATAGTAAAAATAAAAATAAAATGCATATGTATTTATGATTATTTTATTTGTTTGTGAATAAATGTTTGTAAATACCGATCGTCTAAATGAATTATATAATATTATTTATTTATTTAGGAGTTTCTTTTAACTATTTATTAAGTTAAATTGGTTCATAGACAAATACCATTATACAAAATTTAATAAATATTCGATTTATTTATTTAGTCTAATAATAAGTTTCATTCACCAGAACTCAATAAAAATTTAATTACACTATATATATGATCGATATAATAATCACTACATATAGATATAAATGACTTAGTATGGGGTAAAAAAGATTTGGATCTTTATTAAAATTAAATTTACAGAAAGAAAATTAATTTAATTTAAGTAAAGATTTGACGATGGAGTCTACAGATTATTAATTATGGATATAAAATAACAAAACAAAAACACCATTGGTTCAATGGTTGGAGACTTTTAGCATATGTGAGGTCATGGTTTCAATACCCGTTCCCAACGTTTTTTATTTTTATTTTAAAATAAATAGATGAAATGCCATTTAAGTTGCTGAGATGTCAAAAATATGTAGATGTGGCAGGTGAGATGTCAAGCTTATAGACCAATTTAATATGAAGACGACACGTAGGACAAAAGCTTATGTGGCGAGATCTGAAGTATGCCACATAAGCCCTGAGAGATAGGAATTTATATATATAGAGAGATATTGTGGTCCCATCTCCCATGTATTTTGTTTTATCTAAAACTATATTAGGGACCCGTGTTAACACACGGACACCTTAAAATAATCACTGTGTAAATATAGTTCTTATTTAGTTGACATTTTATAGTCAAAAAGAAAACTTTTTCTAGAAATATTGATTAGAAAAAGACAAAAAAAAAATGAGTTATAACATAAGGTAACTAATTAATTTTTTATGTGACGGAAGAAATATTATTTTCAAATGAAAATCATACATAATTAAAAAAGATGTCTTAAAATTTTGTTACTTTGATAATAAGAAAAAATAAATAATAATTTTTTGTACAAACTATGTTGTTAAAATATGTATATCATTCAAAGGATTTAGATTTTGTTTGGTTAAAATAAATGATTGATTAAATTTAGATTAAATGCTAAGTATGGGGTGGAAAGTAAAAAACTTGAGGACTAAATTACAATTAAACTTAAAATTGATTAGCTAAATGAATGACATGTCATCAATTCTAAATTAATTGGAAAAAAAGGTGGCTTCCTTTAATAAAGAGTAAGAAGATATATTGTATCATATATATATTTTTGTTTTCTCTTTGGCTTTTCTCATACATGGAACGGGAACAACCCACACACCTACAGGTACACATTGTATGTATATTATCTTATTTTTAAAGATTTTGAACATATGAAAGTTGCTGGGAAATAGAGTTTGAGAGAGAACTACATCAAAACCCATTTACAAAAAGACAACTATTTACTTTCATCTTTTTATGTTTTAATATAAAAAACCCCATGAAAAGGAAAATAAAAGAAAATAATGTTACCGTTAAAAATAAATAAATGATGTTTATTATATTATATTATATTTATCTAAAATAATCATCTTCCTACTATACTAAAGGAGATCTGTTGCTGATGTTAGCTTGAGGCTTTATTCTCATCTTAAGCCATGCCACATCATCAAATACACACATTAACATATGTCATCTATGTGTATTTTGTTAAAATTCGTATATATACGATCTGCTTTTTTTTGTTTGACTTTTAGAACTTTGTGAAACTTTCACTGGAAGTTTACTTCTTTCAATGTGATTTTCTCTTTTACTTCAAAATCTCAATCCATCTTCATTTTCAAAATACAATTTTCTTTCTCTCACTCCTCTGATCTCTTAATCTGATAAGGTAAACTTCATTCAAAAAATTTCTCTCAAGAATCAATGGATTATCATCTTCTTCTTGGCCTGGTTTGATTTTATCTTCGGCTTTCTTGATTGTATGATGGTGATTCAGGTATGATGAAGAATAAAAAGCATATTGATTCAACTT
>JAOXNX010000032.1:1721965-1732457 GCA_028566075.1 Solidago caesia
GACAAAATAAAAAGTCGTCAACAATTCTAGAACTAAATCGTTAATGTTCTAAACTAGACATTGATCTAAAACTTTACGTGTCAAAATGTCAAGATAAAAATTTCCAAGAATGTAAAATAATTTTTTACATATCGGACTTGAAGACTAAATTATACGGGTGTTACACCAATAATGTACAGGGGTGGTAAATCCACCAAAAGAAATGGTAGGAACCCATTTTTAATATAGCCTTTACATACCTGAATGGGAAACTGGGAAAGGTACTTTCGTTTTTAACTTGAGCGAATGTCTCATTTCCTAGGTTTTATCCTTTTGTAAGAAATCTATTTACCTCAAGTATTAATTTTCTCTTTTTTTCTAATTTGCATAAGCAGGACACGAAAGTTTGGGAAATGGTGCGGTTTTGGCATTATCCTTTTCCTGGTTTCTTTATCCTTGCACGGTTTTTTCTTGGTGTTTTGGTTGCCCTCGGCAATCTTGTGAACAACTCTGTTTTCCTCTGACTAGGTCCACTGAAGACCTTACTCCCGAAGCTGAGCACAGATTATCTGCTTACATGGTTCTAACTTTTAACTGACAATCTTTCTTTTTAGGGTCAATACCGATAGAACAGCTAAAAGTCTTGATCGCGTTTACAAGACCAATATATTATTTTGGGAGGGGGAGGAGGGGAGGCAAAGAGAGGTATAACTTCTTCTTTTTTCCATAACTAATAGCTTATATCTTGCTATTGTATACTTGAATCCATAAAACAAAACTTGTCTAGTCTGTTTACGGTTCTATGGAGGGGAATGGCTAAGAGATGTATAACATTTTCTAGAGGTGGCAAAATGGGCGGGTCAGGTGGATTGGGTAACAGGTCTATTTTTTTAACGGTCATTTTTTGCATCGGCAGGTTTTACCCGAAAAATGATTTAGGAGGTTTGTGCATTACAAATACACTCTGGGTGACTGACTTTTGGCCCGTTTCCTGTTAATCTATATTTATTTTACCCTTTTGAAATTAAACATAACCCGAAATGGTCCATTCATGAATAAATAAGTCAACATTTCCACGTCTAACTTTTCCATAATTGAAACTACTATTCTGCTGCTGTATACTCTATTATAAAGATATTTCTGGTCTATTTGAGGTCCTATATTCTTTGAAACTCATATGGGCCAAGCCGCATGTTTGACATGTCCATGCCTTTAGTTGTCTCCCCCCTTTTTTCTTTTCTCTTGTCATTGTTAGTTTCTCATTTCTAAATTGTAGTTTTCACTCTAAGCACACATTGCCGTGTGAATCATTCTAATTGCAGCTACAGAAGAAACAAAAGTACTAATTGAAGCCACAATCGCTTGGGTACTACGCAAGTTAAATCGAGCTATCATGCTATTGCAGATATTTCTTATTGCAATGAAGCCTGGTTTCATTCACGTTGTATATAGTACATTCTTTTTAATTATATAGTTTACTTGGTATCCAATATAACTATGGAAAATGCTCTTAGACTTGCTAATCATATGTATAGTATCTGTCCTTCAGTGATATTCTTTTTTCTTTATTTGTTGAGCCACCGAATTAGCATCCAAGTGCAACGTGCCTTACTTTTTCTGTGTGCGATTCATTTTGCAATCTTATACACTCTTTAGATAAAT
The DNA here is from genome assembly GCA_028566075.1 of Solidago caesia. Taxonomy (NCBI): domain Eukaryota; kingdom Viridiplantae; phylum Streptophyta; class Magnoliopsida; order Asterales; family Asteraceae; genus Solidago; species Solidago caesia. The sequence goes on from JAOXNX010000032.1 coordinate 1,723,607, forward strand.
CTGGTCTCCGGAACCTTGAAGAAAAGTGAGACTCTAAGTTCGCAAATTTTGTCACAGTTAGGTAGTGTCTATATCTAATTGGCTCATTATAAATTAAATCGCTTTCACTTTCAAAGAAAGCTTAAAAAGAAACATATCAAATGGGTATGTTTGCTTTCATAGTATATTTTTTATGCTTAGAACATTCTAGATCATTTTTTTAACATAATTTTTTTATAATTGAAATAATTATTCTGGTACTTGTGTTTGGCACACCAATTATCAATAACTTGGACTCGACTTTCCCAAATATGGCTCATTTTGACCAGTTGTCCAACCCGTCTATTTTGCCATCTCCTATTTATTTATTTATTTATAACTAATAGGTAACAGGTTGTTTGAATTCATAACCGATATGGAATAGGTCGTCACTTGTCACACTTCTTTTCCAAATATTCCTTTTAGTTTCTGTTAACAAGATCTTTATCAAACTTTGTTACATATCTATCAAACTGTTGAATAACTGATTGTGTATTAAAAGGGTAGGCAACATCACGATCAAGGAACCATATATAATACAATAATGATAATGCACAAAATATTTACAAGAATTCACATCTCCTAAGCTTTTTAAATACTGTCATACTGACTATAGCAATCTGTTTTTTTCCCCTTACTTCTACCATGGTGCGACTGGAAGATTCCAACTTCCTTGCTGTTTTGACACGATCAGGATACTTTTTTCTTTTCATTTTTTTTTTTTTTTTTTTTTACGTTTTCATGAAAATTCCTTTTATGGTATTTCTCCTACCATTTATTTCTGAAGGGCAATCTGCATCCTTTGGATGAGAAAAATCAATCGGTTTATCGATAAGAATTATTCTTTTTTTTTTTTTTAATGGCAAAACTGATTAATGGAAAAGCAATCCTCCATCCATCACCCATTGCACAAACTCATCAGGGTATTCGCCTGCCCTAAGGTTCCTACCACCTTGATTTTCTTCCTGAGAATAATACAAGTAATTATTAGATTAACTAACAAACAGAAATGAGAAATTCAATAAGTTATGAGCTATAAACCTTCAAAATAAATATAGAACTTGGGTAAATGAAAAAGAGCACTCACTTTTAAATCCAGACATGATTCAGAACCACTTGGTAGAGGGCCCGTTCCATTGACTATATTATCAGATGATTGACCACCATAAGGGGAGCCTGTGAGAAGTGACCTGTAACATTACTAGTGTTGGTAATGGAGGCAATGGAAATGTTGGGTAAAATAGGATAATGCATAAGGTGGGCGATTTACCACCTTTCATATGGTTCTTCTTCACATGAATTTCCAGATGAAGAAATCATATCAACATCCAGAAAATTTGAACAGTTGAAAGAATCCAAACGTTTGTTGTAGAATATGCGATCACTGTTGGGATAATCTTCAGCATGAGCATCTAGGAAAAGCTGCTGACGAGACATTGCAGGCAAATACCTACATAGATTTTAAGCCTTAAAGCCGAAACTAACCAATGGCTTTCAATTTCAGATACAAAAGAAAGAAGCTGACATGTTAATCACGGAAAAATTTCAATAGATGATGACAGCAAACCTTGGATAAGATGAATCACTTTCACAAGTTGAGATTTCAGGTGATGATTCTGATAAGCCATTCCTACTATCTTGTCCTTCATGATATGAATGCTCAGACTCTCCATTCCTCTGTCCACGATCCATGGGTGAGGTGGCGTCGTTGATAATATTGCCATCCGACAGTGACCTTTGAAATGGTGCCCTGCAAATGCAGGAAATCAGGACTTCATCTCAAGTAACAGTTTTATATCTGTTCAAGGAATACATTATGCCAAACTACAGAAAAAAAATATCAAACAAAGCAATGCACCTTGCATTTTCCTCAAATGAACTAGAACCACGGCTTCCAACAGTGTAATGGCGATCCGGGTCCAATTCCCATAATGCAGGTCTACCATGTTGTGGCCGATAATGACCCAGGAACCTGCTCCATTAAAAATTCCAAACCAACATTTTTAAATTGGTATGAGAATAAAATCTAAAACACCTACAACACCAAATCACCAATACCTATATAAATCCCGTCCTGTAGTCTATAAATATATACTGGACACATGACTTCAGGTAAACTAGCAACATTTTTCACTGTAACAACCGAAGGAATGAACTTCAGTGAGAGATTGATTTAACTTACACATTGATCGCGTCCTGTTTTTGAGCATCCATATAGGCATTACTGTAGTAGCGTTGTATAGTTCTAAAGAACTCTTGGGACTGGGTAGCTGCTTTCCATTGACCTCTTCTCTGACTAAATATCTGCGTAGCAACATTACTAAACATGAAAGTTCAACTGAATCATGCTATAAGCTCCTCCATATACGAGCTTATAGCATAAACCTGACCACAGACTGTATCAACTGTCAACAAGGTCGTACCACAACATCTGAGTTGACATTTAACATGATCTTGGGTAATGATTGGGTTAGTTTAATACCTTATTGTGAGCTGCAGATCCACCATACTGTAGAGCAAGTGTGTCGCCCATTTTCTCATAAACTTCCATCAATTTATCTGCTAGAGGAGAATCCAGCCCAATAGTTGGAACATCTAGGTATCCTAATGCATGCAGTTGATGTCCAAGTGCAGCCCAACCATAGGCATATTGGGCAACATTTGTTCTATCCAGACAATCGATACAATTTGTTCGCAGGACCCCAGTCTGATACTTAGAAGGCTTGGAACCGAGTTTCCTACTTTCATTGTTGCTGTCATGACTAAACACATTATACAAGATGTCACCATCACTGTTCTCAGTACCACAGTTCTGCAAACAGTGATCACCGCCACTTCCGTTCCTGCATCAATGATTAATAAGAAGAGCTAATGGTCAAAATCCACAAAAACAAGCATTAACAGTGATTGCATTGTTCAGAGCAATATGATAAAAACCATGAAAAGATAAGAAGTCTGTTACAAATAAAATATGTCAAAAGTAACTTACTCAGAATGATTTGATAACTTTTGTGATTTTCTACTTGGGGTTACTTGACAATAAAAGAAGCCAGTTAGGTCCAATGCATAGGTAGCCACTTTACCCAAAAGTGCCAGTACATTTGTAGATCTATGAAGAAAACAAGACCAATCGAGTTGTGTCAGAGAATAATGTCAAAAAGGGGCCACAAATAAAAAAAAATTGAAAAAATTTACTTTCTGGAATATTTGTTTAGATCCCAGTGAAGAAACTTCAGGCGGCTTTCCCGAGGTAAATCTCTATTAATTGACTCGATAGCGTTAGCAAATTCCACTCGAAGAAGGGACTCCCTGGGTTTTTTTTCCCTAGTCTGTAAAGAAAAATGGTGACACAAATATATAAAAAGAACTCATAGACTCTAATGTCAGACCTAAATTGAATAGAACTAGGGGTGACAAATTTACAACGCGCAACGTGACACGACCCGTGACACGAAATAAGCAGGTTTAGGTTGAAGCATGGGTTTGGGTCATAAATGGGTCGACACAGCTAACACATTTAAATGGGTTGGGTTGGGATTGACCTTCATAACTCATTTACAACCCGCCAACCCATTAGAAACTACAAATATGAAAATGTTTAGTTCTAAAAATTGTAACTATTTTATGTTTTCTTATATTTCTATCTTAATATCCATTATCCAATATGTATCTTCAAAATATGTATTTGTTTATAATTGGTTCATATTACTTGATGTGTGGATCCAAAATATAGAGGATCTCAATTTATAATATTTATCATGTAGATTTTATCAAAATATGGGTTACACGGGTCAACACGACTAACCTATTTATTAAGTTGGGTTCGGGTTCAAATTTTGGACATGATTATTATACGGGTTGTGTTTGGGTTGAGGTATATGAACCCGCTAACACGCAACCCGTCAACCCGAACATGACACACGATTGCCACCCCTAAATAGAACAATATAGTGAAGTTTTTTCTTACCTTAACTAAATTCAATATAATAACTGGATTCCCATATCTGTTGTAAAGATTCTGAAAGTGGAGCCTGGTGGCTTCATAATTTTGGTCCTTTTTTGACACTAAATAAACAAGCAATCGTTAGTAAACTGAACAATATACACTAACTAGAGTACTAGACAGCGAGTGTTTTTATTCTTACAGACAATATCAGGTTTCATTTTCAATCTTGAGGTTTCCTGCGACCAGAACAAGGGTATTGAACCTCGATTTTGAACAATGGAACTAACTTGAACAGGAGATCCTTCTGGAACATCTTCAAACACTATCTGTTCCGTTTCAACATCATTGGCAACACAGCCATTCTCATTCACCCCTCTTTTCAAGTATCTACATCAGAAATAGATGAAATAAGTAACAAGAGCCTTGAGAAAATAGACAAGTACATAGAATTCATGGAAATCATACAACTACCAATACAAGTTTCCCTTTTTTCAACCAGATAACGAAGAGGATAAGAAAAAGAATGATGAAACTAATTTGCACATCCAAAGGTCACTCTATTAGATGATTAAAAGACAGTAATCATGTTTTAAACTCCAAGAAATGCCCAAGAGACTACAATCTACTTCTGCATGACATCTCTGAAACCCTTAAAGTGAAGGTTTATACATATAAGAGCATACAAATATATATCAAAGGGTTAAGTGCACAGAAATGTAACCAAATATAGTCCAAGATTTATAGTATATACACAACTTATTGGTCTAGTGTGTGCATCCAACTTTAAACATTTATATTGTATGTATCTGACCAATTAGAAATTTGTAAACTGGTGACGTGGCACCGGATGTGGCAACTTAAACGGATGCCATGTATATCCAGATACATACAATATCAATATTTGAAATTTGAGTAGACACAATTGAACTATTTAAAGTTGGACACATACTATAGATTTCAGGCTATAGTTTGATACATTTCCAATTTTCCAAACATTAAGCATGTATCAAATGGTAAATGTGCATTGTCGTCAAAAACTTTTCATAGCAGCCATTTCATAAGCAGTCAGAAAAAATAAAATGGATCTGAAATTAAGAATATTCGAACCTGGTCCCAGCGTAATGGCGAGATCGTCTAGCAATGAGGGTCAAGTGGAATTCCTTTCCGGATATTAATAGTTTGACCTGATTTTTAAGAGAAAAAAAAGTGAGAAAAAACATGATATGTTAATAAGAAAAGCTTCCCGATCACCACGAAGTAGATAAAGTATCGTATAGAAGTATATAAAGAACAAAAGCGTTTGTATTTTGATACTTTTTAATTGAAAATATACAGTCAGCCACATGGCAAGTAAATATAAGTCGATGCGAATATTTTGAAAGTTGCTTGCCATAATAATTAGAAAGAATGGAGTTGGACAAATACTTACTTAAGCAGATGATATTTACTTGCACCAATCCAAAATAAGCTATTGGAATTTAACGACGATGAGCAGATGGTTTTAGTTTTGTTAGCATTTAGAAAAGACTAACATAATCTAGTTTATTCGCTAAGAACCAGGGAAGGTAAGTAATTTTGCAGGCCAATACTTCCACTGAAAAATGTGATTAGTACAACACTATATTACTAACAGAAGATTTGGGGGGAAATTGTACTTTTCTGATTTTATCGACTCACTTATGTTTGTCTCTCTCTACGTTAACTGTTCTAGAATGTTCGAGTGATAAGATACCTGCTTGAAAAACCCATAAACCAGTGCTACGGTCCAGAGATTATTGTTCAGCTGATTGTGGATTGCAGATGTCAAAAACTCATTCCAGACAAACATTGTTTCATTAACACCCTGACCTGATTCCTGAGTACACAAGTTCTTTTGAAGACTATGCATGACATGATAGGAGTAGCTGAAGAAGAAGTCTTTTGTAAGATTCACCGAGCTGAGGAGCTTCATGTATCTATTCAAAGACAAAACATTAAAAAAGCAAAGTAAATGTCAACAAGTTCGATTGATAGCTTAAAGATATATAATAGAAAATACAAAAGCTATTGACTTAAAAAGCAGACATAATTATACAGTCGCTATAAAAACTGTTATTCCTGTAAAACCCTTATGATACCTTGTCTCATTCAACAGTTTAAACTAACATCACAACAGCAATGGACTTCACCCCTGTAATGTGGAGGAAATAAACTTGCAAAAATGCCCCCTATGAAATGATAATGACTAGAGGCGCGTACAAAGAAAAGAAAAAGAAAGAAGCACTACTACATGCCACCCAACATTTAGAATTAAATATATGGCAAGGAATTATATGTAACAGATGGTGAATATTTAAGGTGGACAAGCCATATAGGTAAGACTGTCAAATTAGGACAAGGTAATCTAAAGTTGGAATATCTGGAGATAACATCAAGGGTATATAACAAGGGTTACCTCAACCATGGTAAGCTTGTTTATAATCAAAGGAAGAAGCTCAGAGGGAGAGACTAATTGTCCAAAACGCAATATATCAAGTTACGAGTAGAATGAAGAAAGATATATGGTAAACAACCAAGTCAATGTTTATCATGATACAATGGTTAACAAGTAATTCCTGACATCTATTAGTGTCGTATCTCCTGAAAAATACCAAGTACATTTTACATTTACACGCAGAATTGACGAAAGACCTGTTCTCATTCTTAGAATGATCCACATTGGGAGCAATAGTAGAATTTGGAATTGGGAAGATCTTGCTCTCGGCGATGGCATATACTACATGACCACAAATTGCACCAATCTTCCTTCTTTTTGTAATGAGCAACATGTAATAAGGTCCCAAGAACTTTATGAATCCTAAAATAGAAAATAAACAGAAGAGTAAGATCCTTTTGACACATACCCAGTACCGAAAGTAAAAGCCAACAGAAAGAAGGATTACCAACAATGCCATAACAGAAGGTAATAAGTTTAATCCCCCCAGTAGACTTGTTCCCAACATTGATCCTATGTATCAATTCGGCACATTGACTTTCAGTGTAGACGGTAGAATCTTGAATAATGTTTAGCTCGGATGCTTCAGACCTGTCGATCTTTAATACCCTCCAAACTGATTTGTTCTTAGTGCTTCCAATGATATAATAGTTCTGTTTTTGTGAAAGCAAAAGGTAAAAAGTAATAGAGGGTAAATCAGGCATTGATTACATCGTGTCATATATATTTCTACAGATTAGGATTAACAGGAAGGAAGGAATGAAGTGTTTAACCTAAATGGCGATCAGCTGATGTATCTTTTATTATAATAATAATAAATAAATGGCAAAAGGTTAGAAATGAGATGATATATAATAATAAGAATTAAACATAACCTGTAGTAACAGATAGCAAAGAGAGAGAGAGAGAGATACCGAAGGAGTCTCGTAAAGGCGAGATTTGTGAAGATAAGCATTTGGAGGCATCATCATATCATCTGTTGTGATGGAGTGAGAATCGGAATCCATAATAATAATAATAGCCCGAGCCCTCTCTCGAAGCAGCTCGGGCTGTATCAATAATGAAAACAGATGGTCAACTCGGAAACCTAGAATTCACGCCATGTGTTTTTATATTTATTTTTATATAAACATCATATATATTTATATATATATATATATTGCGTAGAAGAAGAAGAAGAAGAAGGAGGAGAAGATATGATAAATTAAAAAGAAAATAATAATAATAAATAATAATAGAAGAGAAATAGAAAGGTTAGATTTGAAACCTGAAGTAAGAATTGAATTGAACTGAGATTATTATAATTTAGATGGCAGCAGCAGCAGCAGCAGCAGCAGTAGTAGATCACAACAATCCGGTGATGATGGATTTTCAAGACAAGAATAAATATCAGGCAGACAGAGAGAGAGAGAGAGAGGGGTCCGGCGATTGATTGATTGATTTTGTGTATGTATGTATGTATGTATGTATGTGTGCGTTTCTGTATCTATCTGTATCCACACAAAAACTAATTCAAAATGAATAAAATTTATTTATTTTTACTAAATGGTGAATACTTACTTACTTGTGTATAAATATTTCACGATTTATAATATAATAATATTAAGTATATATTTTTCCGAGCTATCTTTATCTTTTCCTTTTCTACCGATATATTAAAAGAAGTTTGCTCTAACTATTTACCAACCACTCAAAACCTTTGATTTTATTAAATTATGATTTGGTCATAATTGATATTAATTAAATTTACTATTAAAAGTTCTAATAAACTAGATGGATGTCCCCGCGATGCGACGGTCAAAATAAACAACATGCAAGGTATCGTGACGACGTTCATCTTAAACCAAACATTTGTGTAAGAAAATGATATTAATTAAATTTACTATTAAAAGTTCTAATAAACTTGATAATGTTCCAATGAATTATAAAAAAAATCATTATTATTTTTCATAATTATAAATTATAATAAAAACAATAAGTAATTAATTTAATTGTATAAGAAGAAAAATTTGACTAAACGAATACGGAAGTATAATTAATAAATTAATATGGGTATTGTAAATATATCAAGTGGAGATGTTTAAAATAATGAATAAGGATGATAGGCAATTTAAGTACATCAAACCTGTAATTTGAAACCCAAAACCTTAAATTCTCAAGTCTCCCCAAGTAACAATCCATTTATTGATGGTGGGTTAACAGATAATATCTATAATTAACTTTACACTATTATACAAATATATAACATATATATCATACTAACCATATTCGATACGAAATATTTTTTGAATAATAATATCATCATATTTCAACATGTCTTATCTATAACTATTGATCACACAAATAAATAGTTGAAGTTAAATAAATAAATGTTGTTATCTTACAACCTATTGTAAGTTGTATAATTTATTTTA
>JAOXNX010000032.1:1803028-1823915 GCA_028566075.1 Solidago caesia
CAACATTAAATTAAATAAAAAAACATTACAAATACTAAAAATAAATTAAAACAAAATTACATTAAAGAAAAAACATTACAAATAAAAAAACACACATTACTAAAGAAAAAACATTACAAATAAAAACACACACATTACTAAAGAAAAAACATTACAAATTAAAAAACGGCAATTAATCCTAAAAATAAACTACTCAGATTTGAACATACAAAAAAAAATATTTGAATGGCTACCGAGAGGATTTGCCATTTTACCATACAAAAAAAAATAAATAAAAAAAATAAAAAAATATTATATTTAAACATGCAATACATTAAAAAATAGCAAGATGACCCACACAATCTTAAATCCTCGCCGTCTTGAAGAAGATTTGAAGTGAGGATTTCTTCGAGGATTTCTTGGTGACAGTAGAGGATTTTGAGGATTTCTTGGTGACGGCGGCGAGGATTTGGTGGTGGCATTAAGGATTTGGAGGATGGCTAAGATTTGACTTGAGGATTTGTTATTGGCACCGGCCTAAATAACCGGATTGACGGAATATAGATAGAATCATCTTAACTTATTAACGCTTGACTCTTTTCTTTCATCTTTTCTACTATCTTCTCTTATTAGTAGATGGGTACCCGCGCAATGCGGCGGTGGTGTGGTGGCGGTGACGACTGTTGATGATGATGTCGACTGTTGGTGGTGCTGGCGGCAACGAGTGGTGTAGGTAATTGATGTAAAGGAGTTAGTGGAGATATTTTAGATGATAAAGGAATAATTGTGTAATTTAATCATTAAGGGTACTTTGGTCAATTCGCATATCCCAAAAGTATGATTTTCAACAAAGGGAGTGTAATCTTTATATAGTAGTATAGAAGTATAGATGTTTGACGCTGCACCAGGTACTCATGATATTCCAAATCATTGTCGCAACGTCGCAGGAGCACAACAGATGATCCATCGTCTCTTCCCCATACTCACAGAGCGCACACTTCGTGTCTTCAAAGTAACAATTCCGGTTTTTTAAGTGCCATGAGGGTTGGGACCCTTTCCATCTTTCGCTCTCACATACTTCGACCATTTTAAAACCAATCTATTACTAACATCCTTTGCACTTAACATAAATTCTTTGACCGCACTTACCGATAGTTTTTTATGATTAGCTCCATTCCATTCCCATTTATCATCAGAGTTAGAAAGTCACTGTTGATACAAAAACATTTTGATATTTTGCCATTCAACCATTTCCGTAGTGGAATTCGGTTTTCTATACCACTTCCAGCACCCCGAAAAGGACATGCTGCTAGAATTAAATTGATCACTCACCATACAACGTTTTTCCTTTTCAAGTTTGAATAAGAGTGGGAACCATTCTTTCAGCGACTCATTGCCAATCCACACGTCCAGCCAAAGCCTGATGTTCCTTCTGTCGCCAATTACCCCTTTCAAGATCTGATTAATCCCAATCCCAACCACCTTCACACTTTCAACAGTTAACACAATGTTTCTCAACACCCCTGATACGTATTTATTAAACGGCACCAAAGACCAACACTTCCTGGTGTCATGAATGGCTTTAATTGCAGACCTCCACAAGTTAGAGGTCTCACATTTGTAACTCCACACCCATTTAGCCAGCAAAGAGACATTCGTTTCTTTTAATCGGCTCAACCCGAGACCACCCATTTTGATTGGCATAGCAACATTCTCCCATGAAACCCAATGAATCTTCCTATCCGTGTTCGATCCCCCCCCCCCCCCTCCTCACCCCATAGGAATTTTCTGATAATCGCCTCCAGACCTTCAATAACTTTTTTCGGGACTTTAAAGATGGAGAAGTAGTAAGTAGGAAGGCTCTCCAACACCGCTTTACATAAAGTAAGACGGCCCCTAATAGACAAGCACTTCGCCTTCCATCTAGACAACCTAGCTTCAAATATATCGAAAATGAAACTCCAATTAGATACTCTATTCATATTCGCGCCCACCCAAATACCCAGATCGGTCCCCTAACACATGCCTTTGTGACACTGAAACTCGAACATTGGGGACCCATTAACTAGAACTGATGATATGGCCGATGAAAGGATACCATGAATCCACCTACGCCACCTGTGAGGAAATCCCATATGTCCCATAACCGAATCCAAAAATCCCCAATTGACATTGTGGTAAGCTAATTTTGAAGAAGAAAGCTTTCCTCTTCTCACTTGTGACACGATCTCGATAACATTTCTATAGTTTAAGTTAAATTGTATTCGTTGTCGATTTGGATTTCTTAATTTCTTGGAAATTTATGTGGTATCGTGAGTCTTGATAGCATTTCAGTAAATTAAGTTGACTCTGGATTAGTTTGTTATTTTTGAGTTGCTTGATTCATGATAACTTGTATGCTATGAGCAAAATTTGAACTAAGTGTTGTATGGCATCGCCAATCGTATGGCATCATAAATTTGTTTAGCATCGTAAATTCGTTTGACTTGTAAATTAGTCTAGCATCGTAAAACCTGTAGCCTCGTAAATTCGATGACATCGCGTATTGTTGACATAGCATGGTTCTCTTCTATCTTTCCCCACCTATAAATCCTCTCTCTCTCTCTATCTCAAACCCCCCACTCATCGACTTTCTCTCCAAGAAACACACACACAAACCCCTTTTTCTGTCAAAAACACACATCACATACTACCTCCCATAAACACCAACTTTTGTTTGAAATCCAACCTTATTTTTGTTTAGATTTAGCTTCAAAAACAGTATTTTTATCTTCCAAAGATCTCTACAAACACTTATTTTTCAGATTTAAGGTATAGAATCAAAACCCTTTTTATGCTATTCTTTTCATCATTTTCGGTTTTTCCTTTAATACACATACTACACACACAAAGTTTTAAACTTTTTACCTCGAAAAGTTGTAGAATCATTAGTTATAGCTATCCTCAAAGTTTGATTCAATTTCGTTAACAAAATCCAAGGTTTTCATAAACTTTCGTAGTTTTTAACAAACTTTGTTCAAATGGGTTTTCGAGATTTAGTTCGTGTTCGAGTTTGCTACCTTTATATTGTTTTCCCACACTAATAGGGTGTCTAAAAGTACTATCAGATATTAAAAACACCTTTCAGATCGAGAGAAACAATTAGGGTTTTCTAGAACAATTTTTGGGGAAGAACAACTCTTTTCACAGCCTCGTCATTTACGACCTCGCAAATTTAATTGCTAGCTCATCATTTGCGACCTCGCAAATTCAATTGCTACCTCGCCATTTATGACCTCGTGACTCAATTATGACCTCGTGTCTCAATTGCGACCTCGCATTTCAATTGCAACCCAGATTTGCAACCCCAAATTTGAGACCTCGCGTATCAATTACAACCCCAGATTTGAGACAATTTAAGACCTTACAAAAGTCAATCTGGTCAAACAAATTCTCAAAAACCATTTATTTCACACAAAGTCAAGTTTCGTGATTTGGTCAACTTTAGTCAAACTCGTAATTTGGTCAATTTTAGTCAAACTCGTAAATTTTATTCAAAGTCAAACTTGTACGCTTTTGGACGACTTAGTCAACACTTGGTGAAACATTATGAGAACGCGTTTCTATAAGGAATAAATACTTAATTATGATAACTTGAAACAGATTGTTTGCGTACCGGTTACTTGCTTTCTGATATCTTGTGTAGCTAGATCTTGTTGCTAGCATCTAGGTGAGTTCCGTAGCCCCACTTTTATATATTTTCTCATGGTGAAAGGATACTAACTGTTTATCTCTATTTCCGTTATGTTTACCACTCGTTATGGCTATTAGATCTTGCTTTATGTATGCACCATGCTATTGTTGTGTTATCATATGGAATCGTTGTGGAATCATGCCTGGTTAACCGTGAGTGCTGCTATCATTGAGTTATTGTTGAGAAAACATATTATGTGTAGCATAAGTAAGTCTATAGCCAATGTTTTTGTGTAATCTCCTATGAACTCACCAACCATTGTGTTGACGCTTTCGATTATCCTTTCAAGTGATCAAGTGAATCGAGTTAGAGGTGGATAAGGATTGATAGCATGGAGGCCTGTAGCAGACTCGAACCTTAGGATTCATTGCTGCTTTATCATTTATCACTTGTTATCCTATTTGTGGACTATGGCATCATGCAAAACCTTTCATCCCCTGCGCGGGAGTTGACTATAACTTTTGTTTGCTATTGGATTCATGTTTGAATGATTATATTTGTTTAAATGAGATCGTTTATCTTTTATGAAATCATTTACTTACTCTATGTAATATGACACGTGTGCTTATTGTTACATCCCCTGTTTCCGTATAGTCGGGGTGTGACATTCTTTTCTTCAACCAAGATATTACTTCATTTAAGACTAAAGACCCATCCAAGATAAAATGGTCACTAAGAAAAGCCATTTGGGCACTAGAAATCACTGATCCCAAAACCTTTTTCAACCCATTAGCTAAAACTTTAGAATAACCTTGATAATACAACCGACCAAAGTTATTGGTCTATAATCATTTAAACTTCCAGGATTTTTAGCTTTGGGGATGAGTGCAATGAAAGACGACCCACACCCTTTGTTAATCATGCCACCCTCATGAAACTCATTAAAAAATTTAACAAATTTTCTTCCAGTTTCTCCCAGTAATCTATCATCCCCACATTCAAATACATCTTTTTAATCTCCCCGGGGCTGAATTTCACAATCAGAATCGTGGCCTCTTCGTTGTTTAGTCTCGAACCTGTCCGACACAAAATTTTCGACCTGTCTTGCCAATCATCTTGAAACCTGCTTTTGAAAAAGTTAAAAACCACTTTCTTTACTTGCTTCAGACGCTCGACCCAATTATTGACGAACAAACCCGGTATAGAGTTAGTGACTTTCCGATTATTAACTAAACCGTGGAAAATTTTCGAGTTGTCATCACCCTCCATTGCCCATTTAACTCTAGCTCTTTGTTTTAAATCTTTAATTTTGAAAAAAAAATCTAACTCATCAATTCTCTTCTTGCACTCCAAACGATTCCACCCCTCATAGTCTTCAAGTTCTCTAACCTGCATAATCGAATCAAGCTCCTCCATTTCTGATACATAATTGAACCTTTCTTCGCCTTCCCGGTCTCGAATTTTATCCCTCCACTTGCAAATATATTGTCTTAACTATTTCTGTTTCATCATAACTGTAACATCAGCAGGACCATGAAAAACAAAACTTCCCAAAGCCTCATGAACAACATTATCAAACTCCAATCTGTCTAGCCAAGGGTTTAGAAACCGAAATGACCAAGGCCCGAAATTGGTATCCTTAACCGCTAATAACAAAGGACTATGATCAGACAAGAATCTTGGGGGAGCCCTCAAACAGGCTTCTAGCCATTTGTTAATAACCTTAATCCCGACTAACATCCTGTCTATCTTACTGAATTTTTTACCTCTTTCATCTTCCACCAGGAAAGTAAACCTGCTCCCTTTCATCTCAAACTCGTGAAGGTCAGCCTCGTGAATAAATTGGTTAAAATAGCGAGCACACACAGGGCTAAATATTGACCCTTTCCTTTCTTCTGGAAATCTAACAGAACTGAAATCACCTTTGAACATCCATAGGCCCTGACCACTACTCTTAAGTCTCATTTTGTGCTCTTACCGCCACTGCTAGGATTATCTCTTTCAACTTTTTCCCCCAAATTTTACACCAGTGTGTCTAATTTCTAGAGTTTGCTCAAATGCCAAAACCTTCAAATTCCGAAAAATAACCAACATTAAGACTGCACACCACCTCACAACCACCACCATTGGCGTCATGTATCCGCCATCATCTCCGGCATACATCTGTCGTCATCGCCATCGTACATCCGCTGTCATCTCTGTCGTACATCCGCCATAATCGCCGTCGTCATGTTTATTAACTAATTAGTTAATGTAAATTCGTGTTGGTTGGGATTAGTTGGTTGTGAATATGTATGCATATTCGTGTTGGATGTTTTACTAAACTCTTTATTTATTTGTTATTCAGATTTAGGTTGTCAGTGAATAAAGGGTGTATGTGTGATACTTGAATAATTGGATTACTTCAATTCGTAGTCGAACATGTTTATGATTGATTACATATGCACAAGTAGTAGTCTGAACATATATGTATGCAACACTTTTTAAAAAAAAAAACTAATTAAGTTTGAGCGTATATGTATGAAACATTTTTTAAAAGAAAACTAATTAAGTGGGTTGTAACGGTTAGAGATAATTATGAGTAGTTATCTCTTTAATTTTTAATTAATTAAATTAATCAATTACTAAATTTCAAAGTTACCCTTAACTATATTGATAGAAAAAAGATTCCAATGGTTCTTTATCTTTTAGAGGTTCTTAATATAACTTTTCCCAAGTAAAGTAATAGTAATAGTTCTACATGTTTTACTATTCACTTGAACAAATCATTTTGTTAACCAGATCCGCGTGTTGCCGCGGATATCTGTTTTCTTTTTTAAGGGGAATACCACAACCACATCATTTTAAATGTGTTTGCTCAAAAGTTTGTCTGTATTCATTTGTTGTTGATATGATTTTACAAATGAATAAAAACTTGACATAAAAAATCAAAACGGCTAGCTAATTAAACTTAGGTTTTTTATAAATTCTAAAAATTAAAAAAAAAAAAAAGTTCAACTTATTCCCTAATAAGTTCAATTTAAAAAAATTAAGATTTTAATTTTCAAAAAGATAAGATTTCTAAATTTTTTATCATAAAATAAAAAAAAAATATATTCTTTTAGTTAAGTTTTTATAAATAAATAAATTTATACTATCACATAACTACATGTATCATAATAATAAAATAAAAAATCCAAACCAACTCCCCTAACTATTGGTTGATAGATACTCTTATGGCTCCCCTCTTCTTGAATTGTGAACAACTGAGATGATATTAGTACCACATCTTTTAATAAAGTTACCATACTCATGCATCATTTACTTGTACAGTCTGTTTTATCACTTGTACGCGGTAAATTAATCAAAAACCATGATACGAATATCAATTCCCATATAATAGTGATCTTTTCTATTGAACAAGAGCTCAACCCATGCCTCTTAGTACCCTTCAATTTGAAGTCTTGACCCCCCACTGTAAATTTCATAGTAACATGTTTAAAGTTCCAAATTATATCATTCAAGGTTTCCAACCATTGAATCCCCAAAACCACATCATAATTTGTCAAATTAATGACTAACATGTCAGCAGTAAAATAGTTCCTCTGAAACATCCATTTAAAGTTCTTGCACAAATTTACACAGTCCATATTATTACCATCTACAACTGTAACCTTCACATTGCGAATTAGACTAATAGAACACCTTAGCTTAGTTGCAATAGAATCACTCATGAAATTATGAGTAGGCCCACTGTCTATCAAAACATACAGACATTTGGTACCTACAGTACCCATCACTTGCATAGTTGAATAGGAAGATATTCCCATAATGGCATTCAACGAAATTTTGGGTTCCCCTTGAACCATTGGTACTTCTTCATTCCTTTCTTGACCCACTAAGTCAAACTCATCCTCGGGGTATTCATTGACTTCTACTAGGAATAACTGCTTCTTTCCTTTACACACTTTGCTATGACCTGATACAAAATTTTCATCGCAATAGATGGAATTGCAGTAATGGGGGTGGGTAATAAAGGTTGTTTGGCCATAAAAGTAAAATTGTTGGATCTTGATGAAGCAGACCTATAACCAGTATTAGTACCAAGCTTAGTGCCCTTACCCAAAGTTTTATTGGCTTGATTTTGTAATCTTGCCAATGAATATTGTATGCTTAAACATTCTAATAGGACATTTAATCTCAGCTAACAGTGTATTCCTTACATATACTAACCCAAAGTTTTATCGTATGCTTAAACATTCTATAAACAAGCTAACAGTGTATTCCTTACATATACTAACCTTGTTAAGAAGCATGTCGAATTCATCACAATAATCATCAAGGTCTCCAGTTTGTGTTAATGCTTTCAGAGATCCCATTGCATCCTTTATTGTTGTTGACCCAAATCTTGCCATACTAAACTTGAGTATTCCACCCAAGAAACTTCATCCATTGACTTCCCACTTGACTTCATGTAACTTGATGTCGCTAATGAAGTGCTTTGCTTTCCATATAAATCGCAGCATACATAACCTTACTTGTTGCAGGTGTTTCATCAATTGTAAAAAAATGCTCGGACTTATACATCCAAGAATCCACATCTTCTGCATCAAATTTTGGAAACTTCAGTTTGGTTAGCTTATTGTTGCTAACCCGTTCACCATTGCCCCTTACAATCGCCCTCTGTTTCTCCATTACAGCTATTTTTTTGGTGAGCAAATCCATGACGCATTTGAGGGACACATTTATCTCCTGAGCTTGTGAAAAATCCCTCCGCATTCTCTCCTGATTTCGAGTTGCAACCATTGATCTATGATATAGTTTTGAGTATGAAATGATTGCCGGAATGTTGATCGGAATCACAAGCTTTAGCCGGAGGACCAGTAGCTCTGATACCAAATGATAAGGAAGAAATGCTAATTGAGAGGTTAGAAATGAAATCGATAATCACAAATGAACTAACTTCTTATTGATCACCACATAGCCTTATATAACAGTTCGTAACAGACTCTCAACGGCTATAACGACTTCTAACTATTGTTATCTTTTGTACAATTATAGTCCCTCAACTATTCTCACTTACAATTAACCCCCCTGAACTATTAACTATACTAACAATGACTAATATGTTGCCAATGAGGCTGGTGGCCCATTAGTAAAGTATTTGACCTTGAGGAATTCTACATGGGTTCCAGTCCCACTTCCCACATTTGTGGGGATGGATTTATGGTGGTGTTTTCGGGAATCCTGGGTTTTATTCTAGGCATTCGTGTAATTTAAAAGTAAGAGTATTAAAAAAAAAAAAAAAAAAGGTAACAAAACGTCACATTCAAATCCCTGCCAAGATTGACCAGACCATGTTTTGTTGTTTCTTGTTTGTTTAGCTGCCCTAATAGAACACGAGCACTTGCTAATAATAGCACCAATGCATTCTATCGTACATATAATAACAAGAGCACTAGTAAAATTTTGGACCCAAAAGCTAACATGTGTAAACAGAACATGACTGATAACAACTGAAACAAAAATCAAGTAATGCTTTCCTTTCCAGCTCCAAGTATCTCTACAGGAGATCTACCTTTTTAAACCGTATACGTAACTCAAGAATGTGAAATTTATTAAAACATACCAATTTTGACCTAACAATAGTAAAGATGATTGAAACAAAACTAATAAATACAAGTCAAATGCTGAAAGGACTTTCTGGCGTAAATTCCTGAGAATCTTGGTTGCCAGATCGCAAAGATGAACCTTGTTCAATACCAATAGTTCTCTTGCTCATATTTGCCCTTTGCACCAATCGAACCAACGCCTCAACCACTTCTGACATGGGTGGCCGAAACTCGGGCTCAGCCTGACAATTGTTGTAACCAACCATATCAGTAACAAACTAAAAGATGAGATTATTACCACAAATTAAACTTGAAAACAGTACCTGTACACACAGAGCGATTACATCTGCAAATCGAGAAAGAGATTTAACGGGATATAATCCTTTAAGCGTTGGATCAACCATCTTGGCAAGGGCATCCATGTCGTGAAGCAGAGGTGTAGCCCACCTCACCAGAGATTGTTCTGCCCTTGTCCTTGAGCTGTACCAGAATATAGCCTAATGTAAGCAAACAACTTGGCAACTTATTATTTATCATGGGAATTTCTTTTACCTATCAAATGGTTGTCTTCCTGTAAGTAGTTCCAACATGGTAACACCAAAACTGTAGATGTCACTTTTTACTGTGTAATTACCAGACATGGAAACCTCGGGGGCGCTGTATCCATTGTCATCCAACCCCTGCGAACAAGGATAAAAAGAAACTTCATTTATTAATGCTAAAACCAAACTTCCAACGGCACTAAAGATGTACCTGATATGCATCTGAGACAAGGCTTGATAACCCAGAGTCCGAGAGATGGGGATTGAGCTCTGAGTCTAGCAATATATTTGCCGATTTAATATTTTTATGAACAACAGATGGCGAGCATACTTCATGTAAATATCTGAGAAAGACAAGATGGCATTCACATTACTTAACCGATAAGGTCTCTCAAGTCAACTTAAGCAATGAAATTCTGACTTACTCCAAAGCACGGGCGGTCCCTAAAGCAATTTTGACACGGGTATTCCATATCAATGGTTTGCTGTATTCATCTGAGAGATGCAAGAAATCATATAGAGAGCCGTTTTTAAGGAACTCATAAACTAGGAGATGCTGTCCGTGCTCTGAGCAGTACCCAACAAGTTCAGTTAAATTAGGATGCCTCAATCTAGATACATCTGAAACTATATTAATGAAATCCTCGGACAAACCACCAGGGAGAGCAGATGATTTTAACTTTTTAACAGCAACAACCTAGAATACCAAGGGTGAGATTATATACATTAATAAACTAAGACTCTAGTGCATGCATAAAATGATAGAAGAAGATATTATACCTTTCCATCTTCAAATTGGGCACGAAAAACACGTCCAGTGGATCCTTCACCAATTAGATTGTCAGCACTAAAGCTGTCTGTAGCTATTTGAAGATCGGCTATTGAGTATGATATGGCATCTGGTGGAGCCACACTTGTTTTCTTAGGAATAACGGGAATTTCTTTGAAATCATCGTCATCAAATGATTTCTGATGATCCATAGGTGGTGGTTTCAGATTTATAGATTCTGGAGACTCGAATGTTTTTGTGTCGTCCATGGATGAAGCTTCAACAGGCTTAATATCTACAACAATGTGATAGGCATGTTAATATATGTAATTAATTAAAAGTTTCTATATAAGATTGTAACAAAATAGAAAAATCATTTTTCCGGTTTACGCCCCCAAATTCATGCAAAGATTTCTTTACCTTGGACTGCCTGTGGCTGTAAAGCAACAGGAGTGAAAGACTGGTCCCGGGTCTTTTCTATATCTGTAGATGACTTTCTGGATCTTCTCTTCAGCAAAAAGAAGGCAATAACTGCACCAACAACCAAAATGGATATCACAATTCCTGCTATAGCTCCACCACCGACACCAGATTGGCTGTTGCCAATCGGTTTCCGATTTTGACTCCCCCCTCCAGCTGCTGCAGGTGTACCAGGGGGAGGTGGGGGAGCAGTCCCTGAGTTCCACAAATTCCCATCCTTCCTGGCACAAAATAACCATTTTTAATGTTCAAAATTGTTTTCATTTGCTTTTTTTTTTTGTACAAAACAGATAACTTAGAGTTAGATGCTCACTGCAGATTTATGTTGTTCAATTGACTAGGAATCCAACCAGTAAATTTGTTATTGGCAACGTTCCTGAAACATGAACAGGTAAACAACTGTTAATAACAAAACCAAAAGATTAGTTACAAAAGTGAAGTAAAATAAAAACTCACAGATTTTTTAGAGTAAGATTGGCAAGGACATCAATAGTGCCTGTAAACTGATTGCTCTGCAAATACCTACACAGCAATCAAGCATGAAAGATGATTATATGGGATCTTGATTGCCATACCAGATTTTAGATTCATATACATACATATCAGTTGCACTGGACAACATGCTGAAGCTCTTAGGAAGGTCACCCGTAAAAGAATTAAAAGACACATCCCTGAAGCATATACAATCATTAAGTACAACTAGTTATATTAACCAATATGCACAGAAACGAGCACACACACACACCAATATACTATATTAAAAACTCTTTAGATAAATAGTAGCAAAAAAAAAAAAGAAAAATGTAAGAATTTCAAGGTCGGGGGGAGTTGTTACAAAGTGGATAGAGCTGAAAGTTGTCCAAACATGTCAGGCAGTGGGCCACTAATTTGATTGCGGGCAACATTTCTGTTAAAAATTGGAACATAGATAAACATTAATGACTGTGAAATCATGAAACCAATATAAAAGGGAGGGAGGGAGGGAATGACCGACAAGTATTTTAAAGAAGTCATTTGTGATATGGAATACGGAAGGTTGCCATTATATCCACATCCAGCAAGATTTCTGCATAAGGTAGGTGGTTGTATAAGAAATGGGATGAAAAGAGAAAATGTAGGAAGTTAGATAAGAGGCCATACAATGTTTGCAAGTTTGGAGGAAGACTGTAAGGTATCTGATTGCCAAGATTATTGTTGCTGACATCACTGCACCATCAGATGACAGAATGTCAGGTTTATAAATATTATTATTATTACACATGTAGTAGCAAAGAAATAAAGAGAATTGAAGGGTGAGGTGTTAGTTACAAATCAGTTACTGATGTCAAACTTGAAAGTTGATATCCAATTCCACCAGAGAGGCCGAGACCGGATAGTTTGCTAATGGAAAGGAAAAAAGAAAAGAAAAGAGTTAAAAATAAAAAGAAAAAGGGGGTGGGGGGTAACGGGTTGATACATGATAAGTAGTGAAAGCATACATTTGAGTGACTCTTGAGCCGGAACAGGTAACGCCTTTCCAGTTATCTCTACAGGGATCACCAGCGGTAGAGGTCCACTTGGTTAATTGTCCGGGAGAATTTAAGTTTTGGTACATGGCATTGAGAGCAGAAACTGTGCAAAGGAAAATAAAGTGATGATGACTGTTTAAAACATGGAGTTGGAAAGGGGAGAAGTACAGTTGTGTGTACGTAGTAGATACAGATATTTGTTGTTAATACGTACAAACAAACAATAACCACCAAGTCCATAAAAATAAACCCAAATTATTATTAGGCACAGAGTAATATATAATATAATATAAGAATAATAAGAAGAGAATCTTGTTAATCTAAATTTATTATTGGGAAGGGAAGAAAAGAAATGAAAAAAAGGCACTAACCATCGGAAGGATCTGTGTCGGCATTGACTAGTAGTACTGAGGAAGAGTTTGGAACCACCACCACCACCACCAACAACAACAATACTACCAAAAACCCTAATGCTGCCATTCCTCTGTCTACCCACAAACAAGCTCGAAGGATTTGGAGAGACTGATGATCATAAAGTGTGTGTATGTGGCTTTGTGTTTGTGTAATACACAACAATAAAAATAAAAATACTGTATATATATATATCAATCAATAACTAATTTAAGTTTTTAAGTAATTTTTTTTATAAGAAAAAAAAAAGGAAAGAGAAGGGTGGTGTTGGGAAGAGCAGCCAGCCACAAGTAGCATAGCAGTAGCAGTAGCAGTAAGCAATGCTCTCTCTCTCTCTCTCTCTCTCTCTCTGTTCAATTTAATTATTATTATTAAATAAATTAATTAATTGAACACATTCATTTTCTTTCTATCGAGAGAGAGGGAGGGAAACGAAAGAAAGCCAACACCACACACGCAATAACGAGATGTTCAAAACCAACCAAACCCAAAAAGAATCTTCTTCTTCTTCTAACAAAACCCAGAAAGACCAGCCACACAACAGAATTAGTCTCTCTCTCTCTCTCTTCCCTCTACACTAAATATACTCTCACTCGCCTGCCTTACCTCATTACTGTATTTTATTATTATCACTGGAAGGTGCATGCGCAATGCGGCGGTGGTGGCGGCGGCGATTGGTAGTCGCGGCGATGATGTTGTTATTATTGTAAAGTTAATTGATGTAAAAGGATAGTGTAATTATTTCAAGAGTTGATGGATCTATGTTGTAAATTATTTCATTAAGAGTATTATAGGTATTTCAAGAGATGATGTTTAAATTAGTGAATAAAATGAGAGAGACATTTTAGGGTTATCAAATTCTTATTTCATTAATGATATTATAATTATTTTAAGTGGAAATGTTTAAATTAGTGGATTAAAGAAGAGGGGCATTTTGGGGTTATCAACTTCTTATTTCATTAAGGGTATTATAGGTATTTCAAGTGAAAATTTTTAAATTAGTGAATAAGAGTAGAGGGGCATTTTGAGGTTATTAACTTCTTAGTTGAAAAAAATGAGGGAACAAATGTTTTATAATGTAGTATAGATTATGGCTAATCTATATCTATACTACTTTATATAAATGAGATGACTTATGTATTAAATTTCAAATTTTTGCAACAATTGAATCAATCTACCTAATATACTCTTATACAATCAACACGCCTAACAACTAACAAACATGATCTATCAAAAATGAAAAATGATTAATGTGCCTAATTTGTATGCCTAAAGATGGGCCTAAAAAGGAGATCAAGAAATGTGGCAAGATCAAAGGTAGAGATGATGAAAGAGAATTAGTCGAAAACATGTGTCATGTAATGTATGGATTAGGCATGTTTTTAGGCATATGAATTAGGCATATATATCATTACTCATCAAAAATACTCTTAATGAATTAATTTACAACATCTACCCCTTAACTCCTAAGATAACTACACTACCCCCGTATACATCAATAACCTACACTACTCGCCGCCGTCGCCGCCACCACCAGTCGCCGCCGCCACCACCCATCTTCGTCAACACTCAACACCACACCGTCGCCGTATGGCGCGGGCATCCTTCTAGTTGATTAAAAATGCATCGAACTTTCATACATTTCCGCATCCATCTTTTAAATCTCCTATTGTATGCATTCATCTTTCAATTTCATACTATAATATGCATAAAATAAACAAAGGTGACATGAAATAACCAATTTACCTTAATGGGTTTCTTTTTATTTTATTACAATATTCTTACTAATTATAAATAAGAAACTCAATCTCATTCACCCTTATTATTAAATAACCAACCAACAACACCTATTATAAATTCCATCCGTTTTGTCCATAATAACTAAACAAAACCCACTATAATAACATTTATCCATTATAAAATTTGATACTCATAACACACGAAAATGAATAGGCTCTGAGGAAAGATATATATTATAGTGGTTTACTTCAGACAAGTTACCCCTTAATATACTCTGGCGAGAGGTACTCTCCATACCATATGTAAATGTGAGTTTATACATCAGGCGTACTTTCACTATTTAGATTCGATATAGTCGTATAGATAAACTCAATATAATGGTTATGTGTGTGTGTATATATATATGTGATTTTTAGGATTATTTTCTATGATTTATTGTATGTGGATTTTTGACTATATACAAAGGAGGTATTGATTGTAATTGACATGAGAATTAGACTAAGAAAATGGTGAAAATTCCAAATGTAACCATGCGGTAATTTAGTATCATGACAGATTGTTAAAAATTAAATAAAGTTTTGTATCATGTCAAAATGTTAAAATAAAGTTTTTGTCTAATAAAGAAACAAGCAAAAATAATCATTAAGGGTAATTTAGTCATTTTAAGTCAATTATGCATATAATAGTATGAAATTAAAAGATGAATGTATACAATAGGACATTTGAAAGATGGATGCATACAATAGGAATTGAATGAAAGTTCGATACATTTTCAATCAATTAGCCGTATTTATTATTTATTAGTAAAACTAAACTTGTTTTAATCAACAAAATAAACTAAGGGTGAAGGGTGTGGTTGTCGATTTGCCAAAATTTGGTAAGTTTTGGCAAGTTGGCAACCAATAATATTACGCCAGGTGTACACGCCAAAACTTGCCCAAAAAGTAGGGTGTGGTTGCCAAAACTTTCCTATTTATATAGCCGGAAAACGTTGCCGAGAAACTTTTTTTTATAATAAAATTGGGCTCATAAATTAGGGGTCGGGAATTCGGAAGTCGGGGATGCCATGGCTACCAACCCAAAGGTTTACCACCCTAAGATACGCCCCAGATCATCCGAGTTCCATTTTACGAAAGTTTTTATTATCATTGCCCGTTCAACTTAAACCGGCAACCTAACTTGTTCAGCGATATCATCACCGGCAACCTATTAGTTTTCCGGCCAAATATTGCTTTAAATGGAACAAAAATGGCAACACTACAACATAATAAAACTCCAGCAACACTACCGCTATAATAACACTACCAAGCTAATCACAATCAAGTAATTAACGGCAATATTAAGAAAAATAAGTAACAAATATACATAAACAGTAAGCATAAGCGGGAGCAATAACATATAAAGCAGCAATAGTAAGCAACAACCCCAAAAGGGGTCGCTGAAAAACATGAACAAAAGTGGCCAGCGATGAAAAGAAACCCCCAAACAAGGAGATGACACATGCAAACCCCCGTAACGGGAGAAGACATGAAAACCCCTCAAACGCGACGGCCTCGAAAACTCCCAAACGGAGAAAACAATACTCGCTGTAAAAGTCAAGGAGTTTCAAATCTCGCCGAAATAAGGGTGAACGTTAGGGAGCTTCGGCTTGCGGCATTGATTCCGGCAATAAAAGGCCAAGAAAAACACAATATTAGCCTCAAAATCAAAAACCCCCAATTAGAAATTAGGTTTCTAGCCATCAATGGCGGTGGACCACACCAAAAAAAAAGGTCACAATAACACGCTCCATGGGGCCGATTTATATAACCGAAGTCGCGTGCCAAAATTTGCCGACAAGTAAGCAGTGGAGAAACCGCAAGCCGATTTCAGCCGATGGGAGGAACCGAAGAAAAGAAACCGACCACACCCTTCACCCTAACTTACTTGTTGTTATTGTTACTATTAATTACTCTACTATACACACACACAATCTTTTCTTTTATTAAACCCCCTGCTTCATGTCTTCATTATACCTAACTTAGTTATCATTATCTATATTATAATATAAAAAAAATAATTTTAACACCACCAACGAAAAATATTCAATCCCGCTTTATTGCGCAAGTACTATGCTAGTTATTATATATTGGGTTTTGCTTACCAGTGCCTAGGGCCATTAGTTACGACGCATTTAGTGAAGTTAAACTTTCATAAAATATAAAAATATATATTTATGATTTATATTGGTATTATTAGATTGAATTAATAAGCATTAAATATATTTTTTGATTATTTAAAAAATACGAGCTTCAAGTGGCACTAGTTAGCAACACCTTATTACAAATAACAATCAAGAATAAGGATCACACAAATTTATCAATAAAATTGCAAGGGATATTCATTTTCAATGGGCAAGAGCGTGTAGTTGCTACCTGTCACATTATATGTTGCATTTTTTATTGCCTCATTTGCCACATATTCATTACAACCGACACTCCATATAATTACATTACATATTTGAATTGAATAAATAAAAGTAATGATTGGATGAGTCATCATATGGCAATTCAGCCCTTTTGCTAGCTTTATTTATTGAAAAATGTTTAATATGCCTAAAAGTGGGCTTAAAAATATGTTTAATAAAGAAGAGTGGACAAATGTTAAATTCAATGGTAATGATCTAGAAGGAAAAATAATATGTAAACTATGTATGAACAATTGAATGGAGTATGCATATATTTAGACATATTTTCAGGTCTATATATCATAAATTTTATTTATTTTTGAAAAAAAAATTCTCTTAACATATCCTCCTAAAAATCCTCCTAATGTCAAGACTACATATCAAGTATAATCCACTAATTCTCTCTCCTAATTTCATTCTTTGATTTTACTAAGTAGCATGATCACATTGTTAGGAAAATTTTTTAAGAGGATTTATCATTTTCCTTATTTTCGATATGACAATATTTTGAATAGAAAATATATGATATGTATTTGTACTTTTCATCCATTATTTGTCGTTCTCATTGCTTTAATGCTCTAAAAGCTTTTTCTTTCTCTTTATGAGGGGTCACAATTAGGGGTGTTCAAAACTATCCGTTTCTGAACCCATTATCCAAAAATTCGATTCGATTTTATTTGAAAATTCGGATATCCAAAATATCTAAACTTCGGATATCCAAAATTTTGGATTTGGATTCGGATAGTGATTTTTGAAAATTTCGGATATTTCATATATTTGAAAAGGTTATTTTTTTTATTTTTTAAAATTTCAATAAATAAATGATTTGGGCCCCATGTATTTTAATGATTAAAAAACAAAAATGTGAGGGGTTCCATACCTTGAGACCGCCAAGAAGATCTGATGAATTGTGAGCTGCTATGACACATCGGGTCAAGGCTTAGGTTGGGTGCGTACGCAAGGAGGCAAGGTGTTTGGAAGAAGTGACTTTTGCATTGAAGTGTTGGAGACATTACCCGTACAAGACAAAAACGCATTTCTCCACATAAATCACAAAGAGTTGCAGCACATCTTCTTTATGCAACAAGAGTTGAACATGAGACGATGAAGACGATTCGAGATATTTAGTGAACACGATTGCGACAATTCGTTATCCCCTTGAGGGCAACCAGTGTTGTGGCCAAGGTCCTGAACAGAAAAGAAGAGGGTAAGCTGAGACAAGTACGTGTCGTGAGCATGCTATTGCAAAGAGGGGTGTCAGAGACAGAACAATAGAGACGTAGTCGGAAGCAATGGCAGGAAAGGACTTTGCTAAGGACAAATGGGGTGGTTTAGAAAGATCACTAGTTAGGGTGGACGATGGCAGCTTGTACCTTGTTGAAAGATTTTGGGTTTTCTATGGGTGAAGATGTTTGTACGTTGTCGAGGGATGAGACGCAGAGGTTGAAGCTTTTGGTGTATCCAATGTCAGATAGGATACACACTGGCTAATAGAAATTCTATTGGCAGGACGAGGATGAAGAAGTACATTGCAGTTTTCTTTGACTAGTACTAGACGTGCATACGAGTAAAAACGGAGTGTCAAAGGTGTCGAGGATACTCGTACGACCGGAGAACTGTAGGTGAATTTGAGAGCGGCATACTATGAACATGATGACTGAATTGTTAAGGACAAAGGAAGGTCATGAGGCGATTTCAGCAGTCGTTAATAGGATGACTAAGTTTACTAATCAAGTAACGATCTTTGCGACGAGGATTCAACGGAAAGCGAGCATATACTCAAAGGAGGCCAAATCAAAGCATGAGCATTCAGCGTGTTCCGTTCAAAACATTACTTTTAGGCGAGAGTGTAGGTCATCAGTTGTGTGGGATTAAGCTAAGGTCAGTCTGTTGCATTACCCTAAGGTTGTTCAGGAAACGACTAGGAAGATCATACAGATCAAAGAATGACTGATGATCGTTCGAGACTTGTAAAAGGAGATCGCATGACGTTAGACGTAAGCTTTTGGTGTCGAGTGTCGAGGTTCGTGTACTTCTCGAAGTTCGCCTTGAATGGGCGTGGTCAGATTTGTTAAATGAGTAAAGCTAGGACTAAGGCAAGATGGACCGTTCTAGGCGTTAGGGCAGGTTGGTTGCGCAGAGGAAGCTTGGTGAGCCATAAACCATAGGTTTCGTGACTTACCGTTTGAGGCTCCCTCAAGAAACAGGTGGCGCACATAATGTTTTCAAGTGTCGAATCTTCGCAAGTGTGTGATCGAAGGGATACATCATGTGCCAGAGGGCAAGTCCAAATCAGGGATGAGTAAATTTTGTTAAGAGACTGACCGAGATGGTAGACTGAGAGGTTCATAAGTTTAAAAAGGGCCAAGTAAACGATCGTTAAGGTGCGTTGGAGATCTAGGAGATGGCTGGAGTATACTTGGGAACGAGAAGACCAGGTGTGGATGAAATATCCCCAATTATTTGAGACGACTGATGTCAATTGAATTTTGGGACGAAATTCTTTTAACGGGGGAATGATGTGACAACTGTCACCTGAGCATTCTTTATGATATACTTTTCCGATCTCCTTTTTGATCTTTATTGATCATGAACGTGTCAGAGATAGTCATTACTCATCATATATATATATATTTGGTTCAAAAAGAATGATTGTTTTACTTTAATAGTTATTTTATTTGAACCTGGTCCTATATATATGTGTGTATGTGTGTGTGTGTGCATATCTGGATTTTCAATATATATGAAAATATATGCATCCATTTTCCTAAGGAAATCTACCATTGGTATTTAGTTAACGGAGATTGCTAGACATATATGGTAATAGATGTAGAAATCATTTATATATTTAGATACTACTGCAACATTATCTAACCGTGGTCCATTGTCATCCTCAAATGTTTTCCAATGAGGAGATTATATTCACGCATTGCCACGGGTATATTTTTTTCTAACCTAAAAGGCGGCAGATCGCGATATAATGTTTATAATAAAGCAAACAATAACACTTGGATAACAATGATATAATTGTAACAACCGCATTACGTCCTGTTCATAAATGTTCGTAGATTGGTCAGAATGAGTTATAAGGTTTTATAGAGACTCCGGTTGTTTAGAAACCTTGGTCGAAAGTGCGCCAGTGTGAGACGCGAGAATACTAGTTATCTTTTAAAAATGCCAAAAATGTACAAAAGATACTCTTGAGTTATATGTTAAAAGGTTTTTCTTGAAATAGAATTTGATTATGTTTACTAACGAGTTTCTATAATGATTTTACAAATGTCAGGAGTTTTACAGATAAAAAGGTTGTGTCAGCTAGCTTACTATATATAGATGCGTGTGGAAAATAAATCCACACACCTTATCATTTCTCTTTAGCTAATTCCGCATCACACTCTCTCTCTTTTCTCTTTTTTTCCCCCCTTAATTCCACAGCCGAGTAAACACTCAAAACATCTGTTAGGTCCAAGGGTGACAATATACCAAAGTATAATGACACAGATTAGTTGTAGAGGGAGGGTGAATACAACTTTTCGAAATCTTAGTAAACAATTAAACCTTCTTTTGTAAATCTTTTAAAACAGTAAATAACCATAAACAGAGTATGAAGATTTATCAAAAGTATGTAAAGAAAGTAAAATGCAAGAACATAAAAGTAAGAACACAAGGAAGTAATTTTTCAAGTAATTCTTTATTAAGAAATAAATCTATACAAAGAATTACAGGGATGTTGCGGAACAAGATAGCC
>JAOXNX010000032.1:1904613-1917203 GCA_028566075.1 Solidago caesia
AGTAATTAATTTATTTGTATTTATTAAATGACCATATTATCCCTATATCTTTTAATTAAATAGTAGTTCTCGTAGTTGTCGATAATTTTGTGGTTCTCATTTTAACTTTTTTACTATATATATATATATATATATATATATATATATATGTATATGTATATGTATACAGGTTGGTTGCATTGATTACCTTTGGAGAAGGATGGCATAATAATCACCATGCATTTGAGTTTTCAGCTCGACATGGAATAGAATGGTGGCAATATGACTCTGGTTGGTATATCATAAGGTTTCTTGAAATAGTTGGGTTAGCCACCCATGTTAAGTTGCCAACCGAGGCTCACAAACTTAAGAAATCATTTGCGGGCAGTCGCAAGCTAGTTTAAGTGAGATATCCATTCCAATATTGCGCCATATATGTATTTTTAATTATATTAATTGTTGTAAGTGTGTCTTGTTATCTAGACAAATATATATGTATTTGTATTGTTTGTAAGTAGGGCCGGCTTTGGGGTGTGCCAAACCCACTCCTTCCAAAGGCCCGCTTCTTTGAAGTGTCAGGAATCCTGTATAAGTGAATGCAAGGAAGGAAGAAGAATTTCCTTCAAAGTGTCATCAAATAAAAATGAAGTGATTTTTGACAGTTAAAAATAATAAAAGGATTGGATTTTATAACCATGGCTGAAGAGCTTTCTTGAGAAAGATGAAATACACAGCCGCACAAGTGATATTAGAACTAGGATTGTACTGTTAGTATGGCTTCTAACTTCATCCCGAACCATACCACCAAATTCTTAAATTGTCACTCTCAGTCATTAGCGTCACATCATTCCTTCATGTCAGAATTTACCTCCTACCAATAATACCACCATTCTCCCCAAATTCTCAACTTCCTATTTCCACGTCATCAACACATAATTTATATTTTTATTTAAACACAAAATAAAATAAAAATAACATTACACTAATTTAAACAAAACATTACATTTCCTAAAAATAAAAAAACTATATTTCCTAGAAATAAAAAACTACATTTCCTAAAAATAAAAAACTACAATTCCTAAAAAAGAAAACATTACATTTTCCCTAAAAATTACTACTCGTTGGTGTAAAATTACTAGGAATAGAAAATGATACGCGAGAAGGCTTTCATTTCTTTTCTCGGTAAATTATCGGGAACCGGATTTGGTTGTATATATGGTATAGAAAATGATAGAATAGATGTGGGATACTACTTCTTAAATATGTGTTATATATATATATATAAATACTACTTACAGTCACATATATATATATATATAGACCAGCCGTGGGAATTAAAAAAAATAACAAATTTTTTTTTATGAACGCAAGCATGTGACAAAATGGACCCACAACATCAAATCGTCCACGTTCTCAACAGAACCCACCTCCAGAACGCAACTGAGAATGCGATGGTGCCATCAGCGTTCTCGTGAGAACGTGAGGGCGTGCCATTGGTAAACATGAGAGCGGGGTGAGAATTTGATCCGATGGGAGAACCCTTACGGCATTCTCTGAGCCCAAGTCATACGAGCTAGTCCAATTTGTTTGGCTTACTAGGTGAATTAACTAAAAAAGCTTATAAAAGTGAGTAATGATACCTTCTAACAAGAAGGATCTATCTACCAATATACTAAAACATGATTGAAGTATCCGTTGGCTCATGTATAATGGGGGGAAAAACATAAAATTGACACACAGGATAAAATCATATGTGGCAATCTATGGATGTTATCACATTAACACTTGGAGGTATATATATATAGTAAGGTGTGAGAACCAAAACAAGGGTGAGAACTGTGATAACCACTATTTTCCCTCTCTCTCTTCCCTTTTTGGTATGGTTTTTATTTTATTTTATTTTTTATTTATTTGTATTTTTATTTTTAATAAAAACCCATTTCAAAAAAAAAAAAAAAAAATTCAAAAAAAATAATATTCTAGGGGTTATGTGTTGAAAACGAATGGGTATGATACGGGCGTAGCCCTTAGCCGAACAGACGTAGCCCGTTCAGGGGGGCTTCTCTCTTATCGGTCGTAGACCTCAAGGAATTTATAAAGGGGTTGGGAGCTGAACGCATTTGGGAATGGTTTGGATTTGATGGGCGGCGATCCAAGATATGGTGTTGGTTGGATACGATACGGACGTAGCCCTTAGCCGCACGGGATCCGCCCTCGGAGATGGTGGTGATCGGAGTTTGTGAGTCTCGAAGTGAAAGAGAAAGATGATGAAAAGTTTGCAGAAGAAATAAAAGCGAAAGTATAAATAAACTGATATTTTTTTTATTAAAAAAAAAAAGATGATTTTTTAGTGGTTCTCACATTTCTCACCCTTATTTTTGGTTCTCATTTGATCATTTCACTATATATATATATATATATATGGTAACTTTTCGGTGAGAACAGGTTTAAAATGAGAATAGTAAAAACGGTTTCTGTCCATTGGATGAAATAAATTAAAAGCTAGGAAGATTAAGGGTATTTTTGAAATAATTAATTCAATTAATGGTGATGATGTCTTTTTACATGTATATTAAACTATTAAAGAACAAAAAAGTAACTAAAAAAAACATTTCAAAAAAAAAAAATTAAAAAAATGCATATAAATGTAATACACGTTGCTGGCAGTTACAATTAACAAAGGTTGTATCCAGTTTATAAAGGAGTTGTGCATCCAATTAAGGAAGTCATATTCGTAAGTTTGAGCGTTTCTTTGCAACAAAGTTTACTTTGCACCCCTCTTAATTTTAAAAAAGTCGTTCGAATATGAAATTGAAATTGAATAATCAATTAACCGATTCAATCAATAACCGTTTGATGGAAAATAGAAGCTAAATAAATTTTTTAATTGACTACTTTATCCTTTATAATGGCTGGTGATGTGGATGTTCACGAGTGGTTCTTAGATGGTGTGTATTTTAATCATGAATGTATTGGATTCTGGTTAAAATAAAAACAAGTATTAAAGTAAAATAAATAAAACAATCATTTTCTTTTAATTGAAAATCGTTGTGCATCATGAAAATCTTCGTGCATCAATCTGTATATTTTTGTTCTATGAATCTTCGTGCATCAATTTGATCATGATCCAATGGTCAAGATCTTATCTTATTTGTTTTATTTTAATACTTGTTTTACAATAACCACTCCCTATATATATATATATATGTATATGTATATATACACTATATTATAAAGCAAACGCCTCCTCCCCCCAATCTTTTTCTCAAATCATGATTTAAACTATCTATTTTGTCCATCTCCTTTGTTCAATATTTTAAAATCTCCACTTGATATACCTATTATATATCCTTAATGAAATTAATTTACAACATCTACTCCTTAACTCCTAAAATAACTATATTACCCCCTTTACATCAATAACATTTACATCAATAGCCTATACTACTTGTCGCCACCGCTACCACCACCACCACCAGTCGCCACCACCACCACCAGTCGACGCCGCCGCCGACGCCACCAGCAGTCGTCACCGCCACCACTACCGCCGCTACCAGCATCGTCGCCGTATCGCGGGGATATCCGTCTAGTATCTTTCACCATAACTAAGTGAGAAGAGGTGATCTACATGTTGTCTAACCAAAGTCTCCACATCAACATATATCTTACATGTCATTAACTTTGCTTAGTTGGCAGGCTCACAATAATTTGACGTTTTCAACATATATGTTTTGAATTTGAATGAATTTCAATTTAAATGTTTAAACTTTAAGTTGTTGTTGTCGACTATATCGTGGAACTCAACTGAAAGTTCTATTCATTAGACATTTTGAATTTTAAGTGTTTAAAATTAAAATGTCGTGGACAAGAATTTTTACTATAATTAATATATGTTGTTTAATATTTTCAACACCCATAGGTTCTATTCAACATGTTGCTTAATATCATCCATAAGACTCCATCTTCACATGAGAATAAATGCGACAAATTCCGGCCACCGACTGTATGAACACAGATTTATATCTCCAATTTTGCCTTCCTGATTTCCATCTCTGTTATCCATCTCCGATTTTGCTATCAGGTTTGCCTTCCTGATTCTTATCTTCACAATACTTATTATTATTAATTTTTTATTCCTTTTCGTATTGATGCCTTAATTGATGCAATTAACCAGTCAAGGGTTTGCTTATTCATAAGATTTTTAGATTTTGCTTAATATTATTTTTCATTTACATATCATTGAAGTACATAATTTATCGACTATAATATTACAAAAAATCATTGAGTCGTGCATCGTACGAGGCTCTAACATAGTATGTATATAATAAATTGTCTTAATTTGGTGATATTTTCAAATTTACCTTGGGGCCTACAACTAATGTTTTGGTCGTTATGTGAACATGGCATGTCACACGCATTTTGTTATTTAGTTATCTCTTTTTACTTATTTTTTCATTATGCAGCTTTTTTTCTGTTTTGGTCGTTATGTGAACACGGCATGTCACACGCATTTTGTTATTTAGTTATCGCTTTTTACTTATTTTTTCATTATGCAGCTTTTTTTCCATTAATTATAGGACCACTTTCTTCAAACGTACTATCTTCATCAATTCGTTGTTACTTTGGTTGTGGATCCATCCTACCACCTTTTTATTATACAATAGTAGCTATCGTGTGGAAAACGAGTAAAGCTTATTGATTTGTTTTTTCCACTAATAAGTCTTGGTCTAAGAAGCACGTACACATGAAAAAGAGCCGTCATGAGGCGAAAGGGTGACTATTGAGATGATCATCTGGTGGCGGACTATGGCTTACTTTGATTACGGATAAACCAAAGCAAAAGGGCGACTACCGAGATGATCATCTGGTGCGGATTATGGCTTATTTGGAAGTCGAGGAACAAGAAGGTGTTTGGTTCTCATCACGAGGCAAACAACAGTCTTTAGTCTTTTTGATTATGTACTTGGTTATTCTTTTTCTTGGTTTTTATCTAAAGGTAAGAAGTTTAAATTATCTTGGATTAAGTGGCTTAAGAATCCACTATTAACGATGTAACGATTTTGAATATCGGTTGAACTATATATCTCTCTAAATAAAATTGATGTTCAAAAAAAAAAGAGTCGTGGTATGTATGTACACCACATATATAATTGGGTAGTAAAGTGCAAAAAATGTCCATGTGGTCCTACCAGAATCACACTTTTCATCTCTGCCATTAACATTCTGCCCAAATCATCCATGTGGTAGGATTTTCGTCCCTGCCGTTAGCACCATGCCGTTAACCCACATGTGCAAGTTACGTGAGTGGCGGCATTTTTTTGTCATTTTACTTTCATTCTTCTCCATCTCTTTTTTCTTCAAACCAAGACCCAACAGCAACAAGAAGGAAAAAAAATTGTTTTGGTCATGAAGAACAATAGCAGCAACATCAACATCAAAATCATTATCAAAAACCAATATTATTCAACAATAAAAAAATCCAACAGCAACAATCCAACCTCATAATCAAAACCTCAAAATAAAAAAGATTGAACATCAAACCGCGTTTACGCTTAGAGGATGATTAATGGGTGATTATGGTTTTGTTGGCGATTCCCTGAAGGTAAGGAACTCCTTTTACGCCAAGAATGTTAGTAATATTGTGGTGTTTTTCGGCTATGATAATGATGATCATGATACCGAATTAAAGGAGGGTTTCTCCCTTTTTATAGGCAATCCTATTAAGGGATAAATCCTATCTTTTCTTAAACATTTCAAGATAATATTTTATCTTGATTTGGTTGCTCAAGATAATTATGTATACCGGTTTTATTGTGATGTAATCCCTTTTCTTGCGGAACACACCTTCTCGTATTTTGAGAAAGGATTTATTATATTCCTTCCCATAGTGAGCTTTCGTGATTAAGCTTTGTATGCGAGTATCTTCGTATGCATGCAGGGGTATATCATCAAGCCCCACAGTCTAAGATTACGGGCTGCAAAGATCGTGATGTTAGACTTTAAAGAATCCGAGTTTGATCGCAAGGGGCAGTAGTGCTACTGATTTTTCGTAAAGATTTGGGGTAAAATGTGAAAGTTTATAAAAAAGGAGGGGGTAAATATTTGAAATGATAAAAAAAAAGGGGGGAGTTGAAGGGACCGGCAGTTAATAAATAGCCACTTTCCCTAATTTTGTGTCATTATTAACTGCAACCTACTTTTCCGTCCAATCGCCATTCGCCGTCCTCGCGTCACACATTGCATTTTGTTCGCCATTTCTTGTACGATCATGGCCAAGATGAAGGGAAAGACTCCAACAACCTTAACATTTCGTCTTTTAAATATATGTACCTTCGTTTGAAATCGTTTATCGAATTAGTCATTTATAACTTATTCCGATCATTTGTATTCTTACGTATCGAAACGTACATCTTAAGTCTCGAATTTTTATAATTTCGGAACTTAACAAACTTTTAGTAACTAACGGAATGCCAAAACACATTTAAATCCGTTACAGATTCGGTCCCAAATGTAACGAGGAACTAACAAAGTTAACGAGCCTTTCTAATTAATTCAATCTCTTGAAATGAGTGAAGTACATGTGTTGTATCAGTAGATACAATACAACACCTGTTATTAACATGCAGAAGTCATCCAAAAACGATTTTAACATCCAATTTCAATTCAATTGTATCTAAATTTTTAAACAAAACACTATCAAAACTTTGTCAAACTCATGCACGCAATTAAAGCCAAGAACCATCAAATTTACGCTTGGGTTTCATCCTAGCAAGGTAAACAAACATCCTTACGCAATTTACGATTCAAAACCTGCAAAATCGCTGTTTAAAAACTTGCAGAAACAATGAACTCGCAACTATCTAAATTTGTGCGAGGTTGGTTATCATCCAAATCTAACCTCGTGCGAGCTTGAGCTCTCCAACTTCGTACGATCTTAACCCCTAACCTCGTGCGAGCTTAGCATGCAAGTTCGTACGAGCTCAGACTACAACTTCGTGCGAGCTTAGCTTTTTGACTTGGTCAACATGCGAGGTTGTTAAGTTCGTGTTGATCAGTGCGAGGTCAAAATATCCTGCAGGGATTAAAATTGTAAATCTTTCAAATATACAACAGTTTTATGAAATCAGTCCCTGTACTTTGTAAGTGCACGTTTGGTGTGACAACAACAACCATGATTTGATTAGTATTTTGTTTGATATATTCTCGTTATGTAATCATAGACAGTGTGTTTTGGATACTTGTATTTTGAATGAATGATTACATTTCATATCTATTGTGTTTGTCTATCTATTTATCTATATGTTTGTTTAGGACTTGTACGTGTGTGATGATATTGTGTTCATACAGATACGAGTGATAAACAGTCAAGGTCTAAGTATTCGGAAATACTTAGAAGATGACAAAATAGAGTGCCAAGATCGTGTTGCACTATAGCACGAGGTTAGCCAAAATCGTGTTACTGTTACACGAGCTTGGACACGATCTTGGATACGAGCTTAGACACGAACTTAGACAAGTTCGTGTCACTATTCATGCGAGCTTAGTGATGTGTTTGGCTAAAATCGTATGGTATGGGCCAGACTAGCCAAGTTCGTGTATACGGCCCAAGCCTACACGAACTTGACCTTAAACACTATAAATATGTACGAAAATACGTATTAATTAACACTTTCGAATCTATACTGAATCTCTGTCCTCCTACCATTCTAACATCGCGCGATCTTAATTGTCTTAGGTTGTTTTATCAACGAAAGACATAGGTAATCCAAGTAATCGGGTTATCGTGAGAGGATTCCGCACTCTCACCATAACTATAGTGTTCTCGTTAACGATCGGTTAACCGGGACTTATAGTTGGTTCGCTCCTTGTAGAGTTTTGAGTTCTCATTGGCCTGCAATCTCAATTCATCAAGCTCATGTAATTGCAAAAACCTATTCTCACCCGCATCAACCAAGTCCATATTACAATTCTTTAACGCCCAGTAAGCCTTATGCTCAATCTCAAGGGGAAGGTGACAAATCTTTCCATACAATAACCGATACGGCGTGGTGCCAATCGGTGTCTTGTAGGCGGTACGAAATGCCCAAAGAGCATCGTCAAGCTTGGTAGACCAAGACTTTGGGTTATCACCAACAGTTTTCTCTAAAATTCTCTTCAAGGCTCTATTAGTGTTTTCCACTTGGCCATTCGTTTGCGGGTGGTAAGAGGTTTAAAAACGGTGGTTGACATCGTACCTCTTAAGCACCTTAGCAAGCTTGTGATTGGCGAAATGGCTTTCGCGATCACTCATTAAGGCCTTAGGAACTCCAAATCTACTAAATAGTTGTTTGAAGAAGTGAATGACAACCCGGGCGTCATTCGTTGGTAAGGCTTTAGCCTCGGCCCACTTTGAAACATAATCAACAGCTACAAGAATATAAAGGTTCTTATTAGAAGGCTTAAACGGATCCATGAAATCTGTACCCCAAACATTGAAAACTTCACATACCTGAATGTAGTTTTGGGGTATCTCATCACGTTGAGAAATATTACCTTATCTTTGACACGCATCACATGTGTCCACCAAAGTCTGAGCCTCCTTGAAGATTGTTGGCCAATACAATCCAGAATCAAAAACTTTCTTGCCGGTCACAGATGGTCCATAATGACCGTCGGCTGGCCCGTAATGACATGCATCCAGAATTTTCTGGGTTTCAGCACCGGAAACACATCTCCTTATCATTCCATCTGCACACATTCGAAAAAGAAAAGGATCTTCCCAAAAGTAATGTTTAACATCAGAGAAAAATTTGTTGTTTTGATGATATGTTAAACCTTTTGGAACAATCCCTGCACAAACATAGTTAGCAAAATCAGCATACCATGGAATGTCATTATCACTATCAACCTACATCAAATACTCATGAAGGAAAGCATCATCAATCTCATCTTCCCTCAATTCCTCAAGTTGAGGATTCTCAAGTCTACTAAGGTGGTCGGCAGCTAGATTCTCTACCCCTTTCTTATCCTTGATTTCTATATCAAACTCTAGCAACAAAACAACCCAACGGATAAGACGGGGTTTAGCATCTTGTTTGTTAAACAGATACTTCAGGGCAGAGTGGTCAGTGAAAACGATGGTCTTACTAAGCACCAGATATGATCTAAATTTATCAAAAGCATAAACCACTGCCAACAACTCCTTTTCAGTAGTTGTGTAATTCTGTTGGGCAGCATTAAGGGTTTTACTAGCAAAGTAAATAGGCCGAAAATGGTTACCTTCCGCTGTCCAAGCACCGCACCTACTGCAAAGTCACTAGCATCACACATTAGTTCAAACGGTAAAGTCCAATCTGGAGCGACCATAATGGGTGAGTTAGTTAACCTATCTTTCAACACATCAAATGCCTTAAGGCATTCAACATCAAACTCAAATGGGACATCCTTTTCAAGCAGTTTAGTCATGGGCCGAGTTATTTTAAAAAAATCCTTAATAAAACTCCTATAAAAACCGGCATGTCCTAGAAAACTCCTAACCGCCTTCACATTTGTGGGCGGATGCAACTTGGCAATCACATCGATCTTTGCCTTATCAACTTCAATGCCCAATTTCGGCACCTTGTGTCCTAAAACAATGCCCTCCTTCACCATGAAATGGCATTTCTCCCAATTCAAAACCAAATGGGCATTCTCACATCTTTCAAGCATTTTATTCAGATTCGACAAACATGAATCAAAAGAATTCCCAAAAAACAGAAAAATTGTCCATAAAAACTTCCATGGATCATCTCAAGCATATCTTGAAAGATAGCAATCATACACCTTTGAAAGGTGCTAGGAGCATTACAAAGACCAAATGGCATTCTACGGTAAGCATAAGTGCCAAACGGACACGTGAATGTGGTCTTTTCTTGATCATTCTGGTCGACGGGTATTTGGAAATACCAGGAGAACCCATCCAAAAAACAGAAATACTCATTACCGGCGAGCCATTCGAGCATTTGATCAATGAAAGGCAAAGGGAAATGGTCCTTACGGGTCGCATCATTAAACTTTCTATAATCTATGCAAACTCTCCAACCCGTGACTGTTCTAGAGGGAACTAACTTGTTCCAGTCATTAGTGATTACAGTCATCCCCCCTTTCTTAGGCACACAATGGACTTGACTTACCCAGGGACTATCAGAAATCGGATAAATTATACCAGCGTCTAAAAGTTTAATTATCTCCTTTTTCACCACTTCTTTCATGTTTGGGTTTAACCTCCTTTGTCGTTGAACGACAGGTTTTACTTAATCAAGCAAATTTATCTTATGTTTACAGTAATCGGGGCTAATCCCGGGTATGTCCAAGGTTTTCCAAGCAAAGGCCTTTTTATGGGCCTTTAAGACAGTCAAAAGCTTAACTTTCTCATCATCCGAAAGTGATGATGAGATAACCACAGGAAGAAGAGAGGTACCGTCCAGATAAGCATACTCCAAATGCTCAGGTAATGGCTTGAGTTCCAAATCTATTGGAGGATTCTCAACAGAAGTCTTTATCTTTGTGCTACTTTCCTCCTTTATCTCCTCCTCCGATGAGAGGTCATCAACACTCAAAGCCATCAACTCTTCCAATCTCTCACCTGTTAAGTCTCCAATACCACCACTAGCCAACTCTGTTTCTCCTGTTTCCATAGATCCCATAAGTTCAAGCATCTCCAACTCCAACTCGTCTTCAATAACATCTACACGAAAACAAGTATCATCAGATGAGTACGGGTGCTTTAAAGATTTATCAACATTAAACACTACTCTATCATCACCGACCCCCAAGGAAATCTCCTTGTCTTTAACCCGGACAATAGCGTCTGCGGTGTATAGAAATTGGCGGCCTAAAATTAATGGGACCTTGGTGTCTTCTTGCATCTCTAGAATGACAAAATCAGCAGGAAAAATAAAATGACCAACTTGGACTTGCATATTCTCAACAACCCCCATGGGGTACTGAAAAGAGTGGTCTACGAGCCTAATGCT
The DNA here is from genome assembly GCA_028566075.1 of Solidago caesia. NCBI lineage: Eukaryota > Viridiplantae > Streptophyta > Magnoliopsida > Asterales > Asteraceae > Solidago > Solidago caesia. Next base: position 1,915,587 of record JAOXNX010000032.1, read on the forward strand.
CATTCTAGTCGGCTTAAGTGCTCCTAAAGAAAGTTTAGTGTAAACAGAATATGGCTTCAAATTGATGCTGGCTCCTAGATCAGCTAAGGCATCACAAGTAAACTTTCTATCAAAAGTACAAGTAATCAGAAAACTCCCTGGATCTTCCAGCTTGGGAGGAATCTAATTCTGAACTACTGCTGAGCACTGCTCATTCAGAAAGGTAGCTTTATATGTCACAAGTTTCTTGATGAACTTGGCATAGTTAGGCATCCCTAAAATCAAGTCAACTAAAGGAACATTAATATAAACAGATTTAATCATATCAAAGAATTTCTTATACTGTTCCTGAAACTTTTCTTTCCTCAAACGTTGAGGAAAAGGGATCTTCGGTTTGTAGGCCTTGACGGCGGGCTCAACAACAGGCTTAGATGGAACAACCGGAGTCTTCATGGCTTGTTCAGGTTCCATCTCTATCAATTCGTCAACTTGTTCTTCGACTTCCTCATCTTCATGTACCTGCACACTCGAGTTAGCATTAAGAGTTGGAGAACATATACTTTACCAGACCGAGTCGAGATTGCATTCACATGATCATTACGGGTGTTAGGAGGAGTGTACTTCTGATTCTGAATTGGTGGCTTGGGATTAGGTTGTGTGTTGCTAGGCAATGTACCAGGCACTTGATTCTGGTTCCCCATCCGGTCAATCCTCTTTTTCAAGTCTGATATGGAGGCTTGCTGATTCTTAAAGCTGAGATCCATCTTGTGGCTTATTCCTTCCATCTTTGTAGTTATTCCATCAAGGTTCTCACTCATCTTTTTGCTATCAGCACTCAGCTTAGAAGTCTTTTGATCTTGAGAGTCAATAAAAGCCTTCATCATGTTCATTAGATCAGAATTTAAACATCCTCCTGATGAGTCTGAAGTTTCTTTCTGTTGTTATGGCCGACTTTCTTGATTGTTCTTGCTCCACCTGTTACCAAAACTACTCGAAGAATTAGAATTAAATGCAGGGGAGTAACCAGTACCTGAATTACGGTTTTGATAACCACCGCTACACTGGAAAGTGCCTTGATAGGAAGTCTGATTCTGAGTAAACTTGACTTCCTCCTGAACTACACTCTCACAATCCTCAGAATAATGTTGTCCTCCACAGTGATCACATCCACTAGCTAGAACCTTCAGATCTTTCCTAACTTGCTGAAATGTCTTGTTCATAGTGTCTGAAAGTGCCTTGATCTCCTCCAAAACCTCAGAATTTCCAGAACCACTTCCCTCAGCCCTAGCAACAGTCTTCTGTGGTTTCCTACTTTCTGGTGGCTCTCTAGCTGTATCAGTCTTGACCAAGTCTTCCAAAACCTTGTAAATTTCATTATTAGTGGCATAATTCAAATTACCCCATTTGCTAAATCCAACTCTCTCTTGCTCTTCCTTGTCAAACCCCCAACGAAACTATCAATCTGTTCATCTTTCTCAATACCGTGACCAGGACATTTTCTCGTCAACTCCTTGAGTCTCTTCCAAGTATCTACAAGGTCTTCTCCCTCATCTTGTTTGAGAGAATTAATCTCAATCTTTAGCTTCTCGTCATCTAAGCTGAGAAGAATCGTTCAATAAAAGCTTCCCTTAATTCATC
>JAOXNX010000032.1:1929028-1942502 GCA_028566075.1 Solidago caesia
AGTAACAATTAAATAAAATGTCTATAAAATAGAAAATGGAATCAAAATAACATGGATGCATATAGTTTTAGGTTTAGATCTTATAATAAATCAGAAAATAATACCTTAAATCATCGAATATAATATCTCAAAAATGTTTAGAACAGATGAGAGATTTTTTTATAAGTTCAGGGAAAAAAGATGATACCTTAAATTAATCATCGAATCATCATTAGAAGTTTTTTTTTATAAAACTAATCTCAATATAAAAGATGATGTACAATGGCTGAGAAAGCTTTTTGAAGGATGCTTTCGTTTCGTTTGTGGATGAAAAGGAGGATTAGGTTGGAAAATAGCGTGAGAAATTTCTTGAAAAGAGGATTAGGTTTGTGGATGAGTGAGAAAGTTTTAGATCATAGATTGTTTTTTTTTTTTTTTAAGTCAAGGTTGGAAAATAAAATGAAAGTATAAAAAGAGGGATAGGAAGTGTAAATAGAGGGGTGGGCGGGAATTTAGTCTCAAGGAGGGCTCTGGTGGCTCCAAATGTTTCTCCAAACTCCTGTTTTAGTATATATTGAGATATATTGGTCCCAACGAAACTATAAATTAATAATTACCAAAAGATTTTAAATTCTATTATTGTCTAGTAAAAAATAAATCTATAGTTACTTGTTTTTTGTTAAACTTCAAATTTATATTGAGTTCATATTTAAATCATTTCATTGCAAGTTGGGACATTGTCTTCTTGTATTTTTAACCACGTTTAATGTACATGGAGAATAAATGTGCCTTGAAACTTTTTTTTGTAATTTATTTTTTGGAAATTGAAAGATCATACATAAAACCTCTTTAATTAATAAATTATTAATTTATCGATATAATAATATCTCATTAAATTAATAAAATATTACGATCCTAACATTTTTAATTTATAGAGATTTTACTGTATATGTATATGATTTTAATTCTTATTTTTATATAGATTTTAACTTTTTATATTACTAGTAAAATACCTGCGTGTTGTGACCCAAAAAATATGTCGTAGTTTTGTGATTAAATATGTTGATTGTGTATAATCACGTAAAATATATTTTGTATATGTTGAAATCACATTAAAATTTTTTGATATACATGAATTACCCATATACAATTCAATGAACAATAACCATGCAATTTTAGTATATATAAAACGTTTAGCAAATATTAATATGGTTGTGTGTTAATTGAAGTCATAAGTTCGAGCCTTGCCTTTGGTTTTTTTTTTAAGCCATAAACATGCCATCATCAGTTCTATTTAAATTTTAAACATTTGTATTGTTGCCGACTTGTTTTTATTAATGTTATCGAAGTGTCGTTGATGTTATCGAAATGTCATCATTTTCATTAATAAAAATATAACTATATTGTGTGTTACTATTTCACTTTATTTATTTATACATTGTTATTACCCATATAATTGTTATATGTTATGTTGGTATTTGACTTATAGTAACACATGTCATCGTTTTCAAAGTCATTATTTGCATTAACAAAACTATTATCATATGTTATGTTTTTATCTCACATATTATATTATTTAACTGTTATCAAAGTGTAATTGTTTTAGTTAATGTAAGTATTGATAAAACATTATATCATCGTTATCGAAGTGTCGTTATTTACATTAATAAAAGTATTATTATATGTTATGTTTGTATATGACATTATATCATTGTTATCAAATATCATTGTTTGCTATAATATAAGCATTATATTGCAATCAACTGCATTTTGGATTAAGAAACAAGATATTAGTGACAACGCGCAGGCAAAATCTCCTCGTTGAGGACATATATGTAACACTATCTTTTGTAATCTTCAGAAAATAAATTTATTGAAAGTGTGAACATAATCATAACTTGTATAACTAGCATTGTACCCGTGCAATGCGGCGGCGGCGGTGCGGTGGTGGCGGCGACTGGCGGTGATGGCGGCGACCGTTGGTGGTGGTGGCGGATTCTTGGTGGTGGTGGGTATAAGTAATTGATGTAAATGTAATTGATAGTTGAGATATTTTAGAAGATAAATGATTAATGGTGTAGATTAATTCATTAAGGGTAGAATGATAATTTCGTGTGTAGAAATTTTCTTTTTGTTTGGTAGTGGGGTGAATTTTTTTTATATAATAGTATAGATAAATTATAAAAAATTTAGCCATTTTGTTTAATCAATCAACTTTTCAAGATCGAAAAAAACTATTATAACATTTCAATTTAAATCTTAATTTTGGTAAACATTTATTAGGAAAAGTCAAACAATAATTTTAAAAATTATCTTTCATAGTTACATAATTTAAAACGTTTTGATACGTCACTTTTAGAGGTTTAAACTCTATAATGAGTTCGTACACTTTACTAATAGCTTTTGTATTATTATGTGACATTCTTCTAAATATGGTAACGAAAAATTGTCCGTGAGAATATAGAGTCGGTCACATAAAAACTCTTGTTTGGAATTATCTGGATGTGATCTTTATTGATTCCCATAGCTAAGAAGTCAAACAAGGAATAGTTTTCTCATGATTGCGAACAAAAACATGTCGTATTGAGATGTCCATATGGGAATTCTTGGCAAAGGTACCTTCTTTCACCAAAGCTATCATAGAAGGATTGGTCACGAGTTGGCTATCAAGGTATCTCTTGTGCGCAAATCGAGGATTCAAATCTTGGGAGCGGCTGTCCGCTGATGCATCTCTTAAGATTAGAATCGCTAACAACTAACTAGCCGTTCAAAAAAAAAAAAAAATCCTTCTTTCTCACGTGTTAAATAATGGCTATCAATCTCGTGGACATGTTAAAGTACCCTCTTAGCATCGATGACATTTGTTTGAAAACCATTAGGAACTTGAACCAAGACGCTAATACCATGGGGTATTCTTCGAGCCGGCATCTTCTGGTTTGTTCCGATTGTAAACGTAGTGGACGCGTAAGAAGTGGGGCCTGTTTTGGAAATACGTTGCAAAAAAAAAAGAAATTTTTTAAAAAAATATTGAAAGTAACTGCTAGGAGCGTGTATTTTTTGTTTTTTTATAAACCTTTTACCTATAAAACACAACCATTTCATACAATTTCACCACACTTCACACTTAAATTTCATATAGTCTTACTATTTTAATACTTTCATTTTCATTCACAATTTCAAATGGCTTCCTCGTCATTGCCAGTGATTCACATGACACTGGTCAGTGGATGAGTATGGGAGGAGCTTCAAGTACGAGCAGTGTTTCCGAGAGCTCATCATGGTCCTTTTTAAATAAACTATGTAATGTTTTTTATATAAACTATTTAATGAGAGTTATTTTTAAGATTCGTATTTTTTTTGTTTAAGTATTGTAATGTTTTTATGTAATATTAATGTAATGTTTTTATTATTAAAAATAAAAAGTGTTTATTTAATTTTGTGTAAAAAAAAAAGAAAATAATAAAATATTTGAGGATGTGGTGAAGAATATGGCTTAGTAAGAAGGGGTGTTCTGGCCTCTGGGAGAGAAAAAAACTGATGTGGCGCTGATGTGGCTGGAAAGATAGTGGGAAGAATATGGGACTACTAAGACCGGCCTTACATATCAATCTCGTGCACTTGCATATAATTCATTTGATGGATTGACATTCCTTAGCAAAATTACCGGGAATCCAATCATCAGGCAAACCACTTACATTGAAGTATTGAACGACTTTAAGAATTCAATCAGATAGAAGTAGTCATTGTCGTGTCAAAACTGAGTTATTATGAATATTCATGAGAATCTTAAATCGTGAATGAGCTATTTTCCATCCTTGAATGAATGTTAATATCAGTGAAACCCGACACAGCAATGACAAGTGCAATAAAGCTTTGATCACGGATCTGGCAAGGCAAGCAAAGCTTTATACAAAAAAGTTGTTCCTGTTCCACCTTGACCAACAATGAAGAATAAGCCTGGAATTTCATCATTAACGTGCTTCTTGATATTATCATACGTCAAATTTTGATTGGGTTTAAGAGAATCTTGAGAACATAAGCATTCATGTTCAAAAACTATCACGTGTTCTTCTTGCGGTGACCTTGGGGAAATCAAAATCATTACAAAATGAAATGTTTGTACTCCTGCATTTGAAGTAACGAGGAAAACAGCAGCCAACAAACTGTTGAAGTTAAAGATTATAGAGATCGTTTTTTGGTTAAAAGGTTACCCCGTTAAAACTATTATACCAACAATTATAACAGTATATCACAAGTAATGTGGCAGAATACCACATTAATTCGTTATGAAAGTAATAAAGTATGCATCAGAAATTAAACTAATCAAGCACCACATCAACCACCTTAAAGATATGGTTGATCATCTAGTTAATCTTTAATTGTTTATTTTGAAGCATGTGTCATGCAATATTTTGTAATTTTATAACCGACCCATTGTCGATCCCCCACCCACCGGTTTCAAGTCCAACATTGACACATCACCACCTTTAAGTGGTTTTGACAAGAGGGTGTTTGTATGCGATAGAGGAGTATCAACTATCAAGGGAAGATAGTCCTGGTGAATTTGGGACCAGAGCGAATCAGACGAGTTAGGGGTTTTGTTACAAATTGCAAAGATAGATGGATGTGGCTTTGGATGACGGTGGGAACTTACATCACTGTCAAGTTATACAATAGACTCCGAAAAAGGTTTGCATCTTGTGTGGGATGCTTTGCTAGGAAGGCTTTGCCTAGGCCTGACTGTAGGCAATAGAGTTAAAGGGCACATATAATATGGCATGTTGCAATGACTCAGTTTAAACCTTGGTTATCTGTTGGTACAACAAAGTGTCTAAAGTCTTGCAATGGTGGAATTTGAGGAATGAATTTTCGATCAATGAATGATGGCGTCAATCGCAAGGGGGGCAAACTTGTTTAGGTAGTCAGAAATATATATGCCCAAACAGTATTATGACTTGCAGGTTACTTCATATGAAATAATAGCAACAAGGTTGTATTCAAATCAAACACCACCCTAGTTCTGCCTGATTTGATATTGGAAATTCAACTAGGTTATTTTGAAAGGATTTATCAAAGAAACAACCACTCATAGACAAATCTGGGACGCCTGGATTCATAACCCAAATTGGAAGCATCTGCAGAGTAATTCAGTTTCATGGTTTGAAGTCTTGAAAAATTGAGATTTTCATATTTGGGATTTTTGAAGCATCAACTAACAGAGATCTGATATTCTGGCGTAAGAGTGTCTATAATATTGGTTTTAATATGGGATATGGTGTAAGAGTATCTACAACATAGATCTGATATTCTGGCAAACTACAAGGATGCCATTAATAGTGCATCAACATATTTTCGGATTTACATGGTTAGGATGAAAAGGCATTTAATAACTAACAATTAGAAAGAAAAAGAGAACATAGAAGAACTATACCCTTATTTCCATTAGACTTCTAGGTGAAATATATATCGATCATCTCTCTTAACTTATCACTCCCGCTTCAATCTGGATAAACTTTTCTTCCTCTGCCCAAGCATATGACCATACAAACGTGGGACCCCTGCTATGAGGTGTTCCTTCTATAAGATGTTTGGTCAAAAGATCCCAGGAAAAAAGGAAATTTAAATTGCTAGTGCAGTAATGGAAGATGAGCCATGCCTGGTATGTAAACTCCAAGCACCATAATCGCACAATAAAAATAATCAAATGAGAAGTTCCATGTGTTGGGCATCCTTATAGAACAAAACCCGGATTCCTGCAAATTTTTACTTTGCTTTAGCATTACAATATTATCTTAGATGAGGGATCACATCACAAAACCCACATACCTCAATTTATCCGGTTATGCATGTACTTTGTTAACAACATAGATTTGATATCAAAAATAGATATAGATCAAAAACGTTAAAGCCAATTTTTAGAAAAATTTTAAGCAATTATTAGAAATTTGAACATTTAAGAAATTTTTCTCTTAAAAGGCACACAAGGTTTCTTTATTTTCCGGAAGAATCATAAATGATAGATAGGAACAAAAACACTGGCAAAGGCAGAGGTACATTAGTCACCTTTATATAAGGTAAGGCATTGTAGATTAGACCAATTTCACTAGCAATGCCAGAGGGATACAACACGAGAAAGGTGCTATACCTGCAGTTGAATTTCATATTCAACAAAGAAATACATAAGAAAACAAAAGAAACAAAGAAACTTTTGACCAAAAATGTATGGTTTACCTGAGCCACAATAGCCAAAAAGGTGCAGAACCGAATGTCTCCTTCATACCAAAAAAAGAATATCGAATAATCTGTAGTTGCAAGACATTAGTGAATGCCATAACCAGGATTTTCAGATAGGTTACAGGTAAACTGTTTTAGCAGATTTTGTGAAAGAAGCTTGTGGAAAGTCATGCCAACATCAATACATTCTATGGCCATAGCCATACATGCGAAAATTTCCAAATAGTGATCACTGATTGCTTCCTCTGTCCCAAAACTTCACTAGGCATATAGATTAGAGTATTAAGAGTGGTAGTGTATCGAATACACTTCAATAATGACATAATACACTAATACTAGAATCTTATAAACCCAAATCATTGTCGTTGGTTTATACAATGGGAATATAGATGGTTTAATTGAAACGTTTAGATTTTTATGGGACATGGCGACCGTAGACCTAGCAATTCTCAATACTAACCTCAGTGATACACCAACTGATAACCATAGAGCTAAAGAAGGGATGAGTCTGAACCTGTCACCACCAAGCCTTGTTCGCTTCAATCAACATGTATTACAACTGGATTGAAAATACTAAGTGTACCTTACCCTTAATGAATGGAGGAAATATAGTTACTCCCTAACCACCTCAAGGTGGCAAGAGGTTTCAGGTTCAATCTCTCTAGGGAGGGAAATGGTTCGGAAACGGTCATGGGGATACTCCGATTTAGCCGTGTACATCTGCTGCCGTTCCCGGTAACCTCGTGTCCGTTTAGTCCATAATAAATTGGGAAAAAGGAAGAAAAAGGGAATATAAATAACCTCAAAAAAGGCAGCAGATTGTGCAAATAAAAGGGGGATTTCAACAGCTTGCAGAGGCGGATCCAATGAAGTAGAAGGGGGGTCCTTGGCCCACCCTCAACTTATCCCATATGTTACTTTTCTTAGACCGTATACTAATTACAGCTCAAAAATACTATTACCAGTAAACATAAATATGTTTTAAGTTGGATAATTTTGTACACCATTGATATAACTGTACTCGTTAATGAAATTAACTTCTGTGCTTCACATGTAATAGTTAATCAAGTACATTAATTATACCGTAAGGTCTCAATTAAAAATTAATTTGTATGTTGATTTTGTTTTGACATGCAAATATCTATTTTTGCTTTTGTGTAATTAAGTGAAATATTATGTGTGTTTTATGTTAGTGTGTTAATTAATTAAAAAAAAAATTTTAACGGTAAATTTGGGATCGGCGTCATGCCTCTTCATATACTCAACTCTAATTCTAAAGGAACTCATTTTGGGTAAATCCTTATCTCCATTCTTGGGACCATTTTGCTCACACCAAGATTTGAATTTAAGACCTTAAAATTTCAAGCCCCATCAAATACCAATCCATGGTTGGTTAATTAATATGTATTTATTTGGTGTAATTAAGAGAGAGGGATACATAGACTATATCATCAATAAGTGTAATGGCAATGAAATGTGGTGTTTAGTATATCATATCGTCACTTAGTAATAGTGATCTGTATAATGCTTGGTTTAATCCAAACGCATTATCTAAACCTTTTATACTACCACCTTTAGTAGAAATTGCCCCCTCTAAACAAGTTTTCTGGATCCGCCACTGATGGCATTCATGAAGTTCATTGATGTGAATAGACATAATATTTGTACCACTCTGTAATTAGATATATGCTTTCATCGTGTATTAATTGTACTGCATCCACTACCAAGGAACCATTAACCAGCTATATGAAAATCCGTGCTATTACCTTGATGGTTTTTTAACACACCTATTTAAAACGAGTACGTACATCCATAACATGGCATCCTTGAAGTTCATTCATGTGAATACACCTAATATTTGTACCACTCTGCAATATAATTAGATATTTGCTTTTATCACTTGTTCAACTCCAAAAATAAACATCATGTTTAAACTTTTTCGTGTTTATTTAAAGGAAGTGATATTCGTATCACAACAATTGATATATTTACCACATATGTGCTTTAATGTCATATATAGTATGTTATAAAAGTTGTACAGTATGGTAAATAAATCACTATTTGTGTATTAATATCACTTCCCTTTATTTAAGACTAGAGCTACTAAAAGCTGTTCTCACCAGATATTTACTTTCCTTTATTTAAGACTAGAGCTACTAAAAGCTGTTCTCACCAGATATTTGGATTTACATTTACTTGTTTCATATAGACTCCAATCTTGATCATTTGTTTGACTATGAGAAGTGAATTAATGACGGATGGTGATATCTGAATACCAATTGCATACTTTCACTAGTTTTGTTCATATATTACATATTCTTGTTTTACACAACTACATTGTACAATATACTTTAAAACATAAAGTATAGAGAAAAATGGTGATAAACATATATTATAACCCATTTATTGACACTCAAAGTGTTATTAAGTGAAACTACCATGTAATACTTGACCTGATGGTTATTAATAGTGATGCGCTATGGACTCAGGTTATTAAAGCTATCCATGGTAAAGTCTTTAATGGTTATTCGAAAGGTTTTACAGGTGGTATGTGGAACCGGGTCTAAAAGTCCATCTCGGATATGTGCACTTATCTTTTTCTATTCCAAAATCCGTTGTATTTAAAAAGGTGGAATGTGGTAATGATACTCGCTTTTGGACTGTGTTCAAAGAAGGTATCCTCGGCTATTTGCTTTAATTAGCCTCTGATCCATGTGTTGCCATATCTTTACTTGGACGCTTTTGTTGGACAGGCTTTCTACGAGATTTAATATCTCTTCACGTGGGATGGAAATTACATCTATTATGTGTCCTATATGTTCATCTAGTCCAGAGACAGTCCACCATCTATTTGCTGATTGTTCTATTGTTGAGTTGTTACTTCACGGATTGCGATTTGGCTAAATGTGGACTGTATTGATCCGATTCATCATTCCCTTGTTATTGAGCTAGTCGATAATACGAGACTAAAGACGGAAGCTAAGGAGTTGATTCTTACGATTATGTTTACAACTTGGTGGTATATATGGCGGGTTCATTTTTAAGCTGGAAGCTGCTATGCTAGGGAGCATTTTTGATTATATTGTTTCCTATTCTTTTCATTGGTATAGGTATAGAAACCGTAGAAGAAATTTTAGACGGGAAGATTGACTTTTAAACACTCTTCTTGAGTTCTTTCGATGTAATTATTTTTGACAGCTCGTCTTAAACTGTTTGTTTTTGTTAAATAGTAATATCATGGCTGTTTAAAAAAAAAAGTAATATATATCATGGCTGTTAAAAAAAAACTACTAAATATTTAGAATAAATGTGTTTGTAAACCGAACCTAAAATTACAAACCAAAGCAAATAACACCTTTCATTCTACTAAGAAATTATTACACACACCACGAATAAACTACTAAAATCACAAGTGATCAACCATCCAACTTTTTTGGATTCAGTAATAATTTCTTGATCGTAGGTTGATCTCGCTCATAAATTACACACGTACACATAGCATTACAAACTTAATTATGATTCAAAAAGAAATGACATGAATGAAGTGAGTCGGTCATTTGTACTTGTTAAAAGAAGCAAATGACCTTTTAAGTTTGTGAGCTTCAGTTGGCAACTTAACATTGGTGGCTAACCCCAATGCTTCAAGAAACCTTATGACATACCAACCAAAGTCAATTTGCCACCATTCTAACCCATGTCGAGCTGAATATTCAAATGCATGATGGTTGTTATGCCATCCTTCACCAAAAGTAAGCAGTGCCACCCACCTATACATATAGATATACACATATCAAATTTAGTTTAAGTACTATATATTTCTTAAGTTAATTGAGAGTTTAAATTTATCTAGTTAATTGTACCAATTATTCTTGGAGAGATCACCGGTGTCCCAAGTTTGATATCCCCATATGTGACAAGCTGAATTCACTAACCACGTCACATGGTACCACCATGTGATGCCAACACCCTACACACACAATATATATATATATGGATTAGTTCAAATAAAACAAACTTTAACGCAAAACAAATAAGATAACCCTTAGTGATGACACGTGTCCTATCCTTATTAATTGTATTTGTTTTAGATAAAGGATATTCTAGTAATTTAACCACCCTTGTATTATGTTTACCAGTCTTAAATGATTTTTCCTATTTTTACAAAAACATCCTTTTTTATCCCTTTGCTTTCTTAGTAGTTGTCACTCTTGTCTATCTTTTCTTTCATTCCCTGGATCTTTCTTTATATTAAAGAACCAAAGTAACATGTGATTTTATTTTTTTAATTCAAAAACTAATTAAAGTATTCCATCTACTAAAAAATGTCATCTCTCTCATTATTGGTGCTATGATGATGATGATGACGGCCACAAGAAGATAAGGATTTTCAACCAAAATAAATGATAACAAGGATGATGTGGTTGATTTGTACACACTAAAGAAGGCTACCGACGGTTATAGCAATTCAAATCGATAAGTAAAAATACATGATCTGCCACTCTTATCGCACACATCGGAGATGGGGTATTAGGTGGTGTAAGTGCCGATGAAAATGGGCTATGATATGATTGAACCTTTTTTTTTTTTTTCATGTTGTTTGGTTTTAGGAGTTTAAAAGTGATGGTTAGATTTACTTTGTTACTTTCTTTACTAGTATTTGTTTATGTGAAAATGCATAGGAGAATATGAGGGGTTATCACAATGCATCATTCTTTCGTTAATTGTTCATCAATAAAACCATAAGATAACCACACTGTATCAGATATTTTTGTTTACAGGACATCATAAAAGTCATAAACACTTGTTGTGCATCAATTGTTGCATGTCTTTTTTTAAATTTTGTTGAATTGATTGGTTAAAGGTATTAATATACATCAAAGTGTACTCATGTGCATCAATTAAAATATGTTTTTTCGGTTAGTTTTAAGTTAACTGTTGATAAAAAAAAATCACAATATTCTGTTGTGCATCAGTATTTTGTATCTGTGTATCAATATTCGTCAACAAAATTATATGGTTTTGTTGTGCTTCAAGATTTTGTTAGTTGTTCATAAAATAATAGATTGTTATGCGTTATAATTTGTTTGTAATTCCTCAAATATAAATATTATAAAAATTAATTAATTTGGTGAAAAAAAACCAAGAGAGGGTTGAATAAAAAGGGGGATAGATGAGAAAGATGATTATTAAATTACCAAATGTCAACTATACCCTTTAAATTAATTAAGAAAATCTTTTTAATAATTATCCTATTTAATAATCAAAATCATGATCAAACAGCTTATACTCTGTCTTATTTGTTTTACGTTAAGTTTTATTTTACAATAACTAACCCATATATATAAATAGGTTTTGGTTCCAATAAAATAAGTATTAAAGTAAAACAAATAAAACAAGTCTTTTCTCTTAACTAAAAATCGGTGTGCATCATGAAAATCTTCATGCATCAATTTTATCATGATCCAATGGTCAAGATCTTATCCTATTTGTTTTACTTTAATACTTGTTTTATAATAACCAACCCCTATATAAATATATATATATATATATATATATATGTGTGTGTGTGTGTGTGTATATACAGTTGAACAATTTGAAGTATTAGATATTTGACAGGGAAACCTTATACAATGAATTCTAAATGTATATATTCTATTAAACTGGGAAAGTAATTAGTCAAAGTCTTACCACAATCCATACGAGGTAGGTGAATCCACCAAAAGCAAAAACAAGGGCCGCGAATGTTAATATATGGTATGCATAAGTTCTTCTAAGGAACCTATAGAATGCTTGACTCTTTAAATCCTCTACATTGTTACGCTCTTGATACTGAAATCATATATATATATAATCAAATCAAACAAGATACAATTAATACATAATTAGGCAAAAAAAACCACTTCTATTTTCTTTTTCATAATGTTAACAGGCAAAAGTACCTTTTCAATAATGTAGCCGGTATCAAAGAGCCAGCCCATATGACTAAACCAAAACCCAAAGGTGGGAGAGTGTGGATCTTTCTCTGTATCAACGTACTGATGGTGAAATCTATGAATGCTCACCCAAAATATTGGATCCCTCTATGTGCAAATACAATTTATGGTTATTTGGAAGCAGGTTAAATATATATATAGTACTCCGTACATTCAGAAAAGAAAGAAAAACGCACCTGGAAAGATAGGACTCCAAAATAAGCAAAAATGTACTCGAGCCACTTGGGCAGCTTGAGACTGTGGTGTGCTAGATTACGGTGATATGAGAGAGTTATACCGAAGACCCCCGTTAACACGTATGTGCAGAAGGCAGCCCAGAAAGCATTCCAAGTGAACGTAAATGGTGCAAAACATGCAAGTATATGAAGGCTTAGAATCCCTACACCCATCTTAACGTCTATGTTCCTCCATTTGCGTCCCCATAAGAGGTTCCTCTTCCTAGTTAGCACCACATCAGAGAGCAACATTTTACCATTTCCTGACATCTTTATCCCGTTGGTAACAATGACCAGGCTTTTCTCCATTTTGAATGGCATAGCATATATAAAGTGGGTATATATAAATATCCATTTGGCTTAGTGGTAATCAATAGCTTAGTGTGTACTTTTTTGATACTTTGATGTTTGTATAAATTGAGGTACACGTATTTGTAAGGAATTAAGGGTTTATGAGATTTAGAGAGGCTTGTTGAAACACATGCAATGAAGTCTAACAAGTGAAAATATTGGTTCTTTTATCTTTACAATAGTAGGTACGCACAAATATACTCCGTATATGTTGCAATTAACTTCGTAGACTTCCAATTTATATAACGGATTTGGTTAATAACTTAACTTTAAGTTTATAAATAAGCATGAGTTTACATGCAGAGGTTTACTTTTTCCATTTATTTAACACTTAAATCATAAAACATACATCTTTAATATCTTTTGTCGAATGATAGACTTGTGAATTGAGTTATGAAAATGTTCGTTAGTTTTAAAGTGAAAAAGTTAAAAGAAAGAAAATGGGAAGTTGAATTTGTCAAATATTCAAATGTGTGCAAAAGGTTACAATGTGATTATGTCAATTAAGAGGAGTCTATTACATTTACATCTACACCCTTGTATATCTAAAACTATAAATCGGGTATGTTTAGTTGAATGGAATGATGTTGGGAATGAAATGAATAAGGTAATGAACTTGAGAATAGAATAGAAGTGATTACATTTCTTTGTATGTTTGTTTTATCATTTGTGCTATTAGGAATGGAATGAAAATTTTATATA
>JAOXNX010000032.1:1949739-1960861 GCA_028566075.1 Solidago caesia
TCGGGTCAGAGGTTTTCGACCCGCCAACCCGCCAACCCGAACCCGCAACCCGCCAACCCGACCCATTGACACCCCTAATAAATATACATCGCAGTGTTATAGTTATTTGTAAAACTTTTTTATTTATTGTGAAGATAGTATGTTGTACCCTTTCATTAAATTAAATAAAGGATTATTCACAGATTGGATATTTATTTCAATCTTTTTTTTCCTAAACACATTTTTTATCGTACAATAAACAGTAAACAGTTATATAGTCTGTCTGTTTCTTATACACTAGAAGGGTACCCGCGCAACGCGGCGACAGCGGTGGCGGTAGCAGTGTGGTGGTGGTTGCGGCGACTGGTGGTGGTGACGGCAACAAGTGGTGGCGGCGTCGGCGATAGTAGTCGCAACGACGGTGGTGGCGGTGATGAGTGGTGGTGGTAGCGGCGGTGTGGTGGCGAAGATAGGTTGTGGTGGTGGTGACGGGTAGTAGTGGTGATGGCAAGTAGTGTAGGTTATTGATGTAAAGAGTGTAGTGTAGTTATTTTAGGAGTTAAGGGTAAATAATGTAAATTAATTTTATTAAGGGTATTATAGATATGTCAAATGGAGATGTTTAAAATAATAAAAAATAGTGAGGGGCATTTTTGGTATATCAAATTATTTTTTGAGAAAATGAGAGGTCATTTGGCTTTATATAGAAGTATAGATATAGATTGAATGGTGAATTTGGGAAGAAAAGAGAGGTAGGAGGTCCTTTACAAAAACACTCGTTAGTCCAAGGGGCTATTTGTTTTCCAATCCAATTCCAAAATCTAAAAACAAATAAAAAAACACACACACAGAGTGGAACTCGATCTCTGGCAAATGCGAAACTTGATCTTCGTTTACAAACTGTGATCACACCGGCTATTTGCGCGCAAATTAGGTTATCATTTCACCAGATCTCATTTGTATATATATATATATATATATATATATATATTTGTATGTTTATATATAGCATTATCATTATGTGTGTGTGTGTGTATATATATATATATGTATATTAGTTTGTGTAATATATATCTGAATGAAATATTGTTGTTGATGATTATGATCAGTTAATTGATAAGGAAATGAGTAGCGCCACACGAACCGGTGTTCCGAATTCAGAGGCTGTATCTAGAGGCTATAACTTTGTATCTAATTGGGAACAGGTTCTCTATTTTTCCATGTTTTCACCTCTTTCTCTGTATAATATATATATGTGTGTGTGTGTGTGTGTGTGTAGATATGTATGTATGTACATATCACATATGTATAGAAATTGGCATTGGTTGGTGAAACTTGAAGGTGAAACATTTGAAGATTATTTTTGAAGTTGAACAGTTTTGGGCAGTATCTAATACTATAGATAATAGGATATCAAAATTAAAGTAAATCGATCTTGATATTACTCTAGTTTAACAGTTTGTAGTATGTGTGTGAGGGGTTGATTTATGTGAAAACACCGAGGGAATAAGAACGGTAAGAACACATTCTGTACAGTTTGAAATGATTTCTATATATCTTTATTTAATTTAATACAAACCGAGTATTGTGTATGGAAACTTTTGTACCTTTAACTTTAAGTCAACACTTTCAATGCTATTTCTTGCTCAAAGTCTGAAACTTTAGGTTAGGGAGATGCGGAATTGTTGTGACTTGTGAGTGGTGAACCCGAGGAAATTTAGTCTTGATGAAACTTAAGAATGAATAACATCAATGATATTTTATTTGGAAGGTTAAAGGCGGAAGACGCAGAATGTCTGAAAAACATTTGAATGATTGGGTCATGGTGATGGAATGTAAAACTAAAAGAAATGGATTCCAGCTAGTCAAATACAAAGGGAATGTTATCTGAAATGTTAATGTAACAACTAACAACTGCTGGGTGCTATAGTGTCGGTGTTTTAACTTATATAAAGAATTGCTAAAGATTTGTCCGAGAGTTTAAAGGCCCTGGGAAATGAATATGTTTGGTCCCGTGGTTAAAGTTGAAGGATCTAGTACAAATAATGAGGCAGTCTAGGAAACGTGAACAGAGAAATAAGATGACGAACAACATGCGAGTCACTCTATGTATATTGAAGATGATACATGGGTGATGGCATAGGGGCGGGAAAGTAAGGTTATTGTTAGTTCGTTACTAATGTCCACAAGACTGTTGCAAGGATACTTTACGAGAGGTTTTGGTCATTAGCCAGAAATGAAGTAACTGATTATTATTAGTGGTTTGGGTTTATGCATTTTCAATTAACCAACCTATGTAGTAACCCAATAAATGGAGAGCCGGGATGTAGTTACATATATATTAATGTGAGACATGCATTTTGCTTTAGATATGCTCATGCTACCCACAAGAATAAAGTGTTGTTTTAGGCGGGTGGTTAACCAGTGCTTGTTTTATTGGATAGAATGCTCCACTGACTGAGCAGCAACAAGCAGCTATTATAGCACTATCTGATGCAATTGTGGAGCGGCCATTTCCTGCCAAATTGGTGAGATCTTGTTTGTATATGACACTTACTTGGATGTGTGTTATGTCTATGGTATAATTTGTTGATACAATCAATAATTTGATTTACAGTCGCAGGAAAATATATCCCGAGAAAATCATGGTTTATCTATTTCTACAAAGCCTGGGATCGTGGAAGAATCTGGGGAAATAGATGGTGTTTTGGTGAATACAAACCAGGTATGGCCCAATCCCTGTCTAATCTCTTTGATGTTTGTATTTGCAGTGTTCTCATATAAAAAGAATATATATTTATTCATGATGTTTAGATGTTATCCAAGTATTCATGCTAAATGCAACTCTTTATCTGTGTATATGCTTCTCATCGTATGTATACTTTACTTGGGAGGAATCCTGAAAATGTAATGATTGATTATATATGAGTCGTGCTTTGGGATGCTTACATATGTCTAGAGGTGTAGATCCTGGGTGTCTGTTATATTGTGTTGGATGAACTTACATTTGATAGAAGTCTTTCATGTGAACCAAAGCTAGATTGGTAAGCAAGCTCTTTAGACCAGGAAATTTAAGCTTTGTTAGCGTAGCTTTGTTGATCATATAAAATACAAAATCTTGTTAAGCTCACAAGTGCACTAAAGTAACTGGTGGCGGCTGTGATAAAACGACATGCTATAGTTGTCTCGAAATATGCGCTTTATGAAGCTAAGCATAACTACAGTAAGACTAACTGACAAAGGCTAGACTTTTTAAGGCCTGAGTTTGCCTGAATTTACAAAGCTGTTCAACCTTCATGTCTTCTTTCTCCTTTTTGTTCATTTTGTGTGATTTCTTTTGGTTTATGCTTTCAACTTTTCAAGTATCCAAACCTAGTTGATATTTTCAGCTAAACTTGTTATAGTAGTAATGTGAGAACAAAATTATTAATTATTTACTGATAGCTTTCATCATCTTTAATTTAAGTATAGAAAGCTCGCAGAATTGCAGTTACTATTTGTAAATTGAATGTTAGGCTACATTATTGAAGACTTAATGAATGGCTCATTGACCTTGATACAGTTTTACAAATGGTTTACAGATCTTGAAGCAGCAATGAAATCAGAGGTTAGTAGCATTTTCTCTTCTTTTCTTGTTTATCTTTGGGGAATCCTGGCTAATCCCTTAGGAATCTGATTTAAATTATTTCATAGACAGAAGAGAAGTATCAGCAATATGTTAACACGTTAACCGAGAGGATACAAATATGTGATGGTATTCTTCAGCAGGTATACTTTTCCTGTAATTTTGCCACGACTTCAGTTTTCCAATAGAAACTCCCACTCTAGTGTTTTGCTAGGATACTATAGTAAACAGTCAACTTAACCACTACGCTTTTCAGGTGGATGAAACCCTTGATTTGTTCAACTTTGTCACGTCTTCAGTTTTCCAATAGAAACTCACGCTCCAGTGTTTTGCTAGGATACTATAGTAAACAGTCAACTTAACCACTACACTTTTCAGGTGGATGAAACCCTTGATTTGTTCAACGAATTACAAATGCAGCATGAAGTAGTTGCAACAAAGACCAAAACCCTTCACGATGCATGCGACCGATTGGTAGGTCCTACTTGGTTTTACCTTGAAGCTTGTTTTTACGTTTTCCTTTTCATGTTTACGTGTTGTAATGCAAAGTTATGGTGATGTTTGCTTTGTTAAAACACATATGAGTTCTAACTATTTCATTTTTGTAATTAATATTTGTTCTGATCAATATATAACTTACATTTACCCACATCTGAGTTTTCGGGTAATCAGTTCATTCTATATTGCAGGTAATTGAGAAGCAAAGATTGATTGAGTTTGCAGACTCCCTTCGCAGTAAACTCAATTATTTTGATGAATTAGAAAATGTAAGTTTAGGTTTTATGGATCAAAGTTTGCTTCTTAAACTGTCAACCTTGTTCTGAAAGACCCTTGGGAGTTAAAGTAGTTTCTTTACTTGCCAAAAGGACAATAGATGTTTCACTTTCTTAGTTGCTTATGTTGTTTTCAATCTTTTCTTGTAAGAAGTTCATGATCCTATAATCTCATATGTTTTTTAAAACTTTTTATAGAGCATTTTTGTCACGTGCAACATATGATTACCTTGAATCTGGTATTTTAAACAAGTATGGTGCAACTTTATAAAGATCTGGGAACAGTCTCTTAATACTAATTCAGTTGCCATGATTTGGTATTCTCTGAAGCTGTAATTCCTATGATTTTGTAAAAAGGGGTGACTAGTACCTAAGTGAGGTGTTTAGGATTCTAGTTGTGAATTGAAGTGCATGAGAAGACAAGAATTGAATAGGATACCAATCACTTGAACAGAAGCACACTAGCAACCTGGACATAGACAGCAGCTGCCGGAGGATTCTTGTTCCTGTTAATGATCTCTGTATACCAGACCATTTCAATTTTAAAAATATATTACAATATTATATGTGTGTGTATGTATGTAGCCTACCTTAACTAGTTCCTACTAGAGGCTTTGTCAAGGTCGGTCTTCATTAATTCTTGTGCTGATGGTTCATGTTTGGTATACTTTGTGTATGCAGGTGGCTACAAGCTTTTATTCTTCAAATACAAATGTCACAAGTGAAAATTTTCTTACGCAACTTAAAAAGCTTGATGAATGCATCTCGTAAGTAAATTGCTTATGATACCGGGTTTTATGCATAAGCTTGTTAATCATAGCTGATTCTATATCCCTCCTTCCCTTTCCCCTTTCTATGCAAACTCTAGGCTCTTTGATTAGGTCAAGACTGTTTTGCTGGAAGTTATAATTTGAACCTCTGTATAGTGTTGAACCAATGAACTTTCCCTCCATCAAATGTTTTATTGCACTTGGTTCATGATTACTGTTCTTTTTATATATTAATCATTAGTATTGTGGGATATTCAGATATGTTGAAAACAACCCTCAGTATGCCGAGTCCAGTGTTTATCTGGTCAAGTTTCGTCAGCTTCAAGTATGTAGCATATCATTCCTTTTGAAAATCAAGTTATTCTCAGGTTGATTTTGCTTTATGATTGTACTATCAAAAGATTATAATGAGTTAATGAATTTACAGTCCCGAGCCCTGGGGATGATACGTGCTCATGTTCTCTCTGTACTCAAAAGTAGTACTTCTCAGGTAAACCGTTTTATTATGTTGATGCACTTATATTTTACTAGAATGGAAATGCTTACAGTATCTATTTTTTTCATGTATTTTTTTGGCTCGACAGGTCCAAACAGCCCTTCGGGGTAGTGGTGGCAGCAAAGCAGCTGTTTCTGAGGGTGTGGAGGCATCTATCATTTATGTTCGTTTCAAGGCAGCTGCAAGTGAGGTAATATCTTTCTTTCTATAGATTCTTTTAGTAGCTCAAGAATTTATGTCAGCTTATGAAGCATATAACTTGCTTTGGTGGCTAGAAGAGTGGATTGTTTGAGCTTCAGAATATTCTAAGAGTTTTGCATATTCATCTGATGTTTGATAAACGAATAAGAACAAGTGTAAGCTATTATGCCAGAAAATGAGAACCTCTGAAGTGCTAACATCTCCATCTAAGTGTATAAAACTGTGAACCGGGGTAGTTCCTAACCACAGTTACCTTAAAATTCTGTAAGATTCTTTTTCTGCTCTAGCTTAGAGCCGTAGAAGTCATCAATATTACCTGAAAACATGAACTCATAACATATCAGACTATAAGTAGAGCAAGAAGATTTCATAAACCACTTCTGATGAAGTTTGTTTTGTGCATGAGAAATATATTTCTTGTGAACTTATGGTAGTACCGTATGAAAAGTAAGATGGCATACACTAACATGTGTAGATCCTTAAGGTGGTTACCACTAATCACTATTGGGCCTGTATATTATTATGAATAAGAGAGTCAGTATGATACTCACCACATTACTTCAAGTTTAATTACATAGATGAATGAACCTAATAGTAGCTACGTATGCAGCTCAAACCGATACTAGAGGAAATCGAAAGAAGATCTTCAAGGAAAGAGTATTCTCAAATTCTTTCAGAATGTCACAGAATATACTGTGAACAGAGGCTCTCTTTGGTGAGCTGATTTACTTTTATTTCACCCATCTCGTATATGTATAATATTGGTCCATGTATCAAGTTCTCTTTTTGATGCATTTGCAAATGTTCTTCTCTATGTCATCTAGGTAAAAGGCATAGTATCGCAAAGGATTTCAGAGTATTCCAAAAAGGAGACGTTACCCTCATTAACCAGATCTGGGTGTGCGTACTTGATGCAGGTAATGTCTGGTTTTCTCTTATTAGTGTTTTGATGCAGGTAACCCTCATCTATATGTCACTTTTTTTTTCTTCTATTTTTTTATTAGTATATTGATCTATACAGTTGAAGAAATACTTTTAAAAAATATTCCCTGGACAATGTTGTCTATTTCTTGTGGATACTAAAGAGTAGTCAGCACGTATCTAACTTTTTTTTTGCGGTTTGCTTACCAAATTCTCTGTTTCTAATTATGTACAGGTTTGCCAGCTGGAGCACCAACTGTTTGACCATTTCTTCCCATCAACCTCAGAGGATATCTCAAGTTTGGCTCCTTTGTTAGATCCTCTGTAAGTTCTGTTGCATAACTTTTATTCCCGACCTGTTTTATGTTTGTCATTTTCTTTTTCATTATTAAAATGTCTACAGAATGAATCTTTTATATCTGTTTTCTTACCTAATTGAATCAGGATAAAAATCTTAAACAAAAGATTGGTACGCTGACATCGTATTTAACAACTATTTGCTGAAATATGCCTTATATTTTGAAAATTTTACTGTTCTTCAGACATTGGGAATGAACTCATGTTGTTGCCATCTAGGACAATCAACAATGCTTTTTTAGCCTGAAAATAACCTGTGATAACGCTTAAGAAAATCTTTTGAACAAAATTTAAAGTTAAGTTGTCTAGTTAACCCACATCATGTTATATCTTCTTATTCTATTGAGCTCAAAGAAGTAATCAGACATGGTGCTCTACGCAAAGGATCCATGTGCATGTCTCTCATTTAATCAACTGTTTTCCAGATGCACTTACTTGTATGATACGCTGCGACCAAAGCTTATTCATGAAACGAATTTAGATGTTCTTTGTGAACTTGTGGATATTCTTAAAATAGAAGTCATAGGAGAACATCTCAGCAGACGAAGTGAATCTTTGGCTGGAATACGCCCTACACTAGACAGAATTCTGGCAGATATTCATGAAAGGTTAACCTTCCGTGCTCGAACACACATCCGTGATGAGGTATGTCATGTCTCTAACTTACATGTTGCATCCTACCTCAATCTCTTCATCCTTTAATTGCTCTAACTTGCATGATACATCCTACCTTTTTTATTATCTCCGAACAATAATTAAACCAAGAAACTGCTAATAACTGTAGCACCCAGTGTTCCTTTAAACAACAAATCTTGTTGGATCCTCTAGAAACTAGTGGCTTCTCTTTAGAAAAAACTTGATGTACAAACCTAAGCAATTGCTCCATCTAAGCCTCTAGGTCATTCGGCTGACTGCTTCATTGCTTGAGCCTTAATGTAGAATTTGTTCTTCAGAATCTGTGATGTCATTGTAAGAAAACATTTGTTCTGCATAAGAGTTTTCTGTGGAAAAATCAATGATCTTTTAGCGGATAGACCCTCCTAACTTTCAGAAAACGACAAAAAAAGGCTTTCCTTTCTAACAAAATGACGTTCTTAGATGGATCAAACTAAGAATGTTACACATAATACTATTTCTGAAACATTACCCTCATATGATTGGATGAGCAATTCCGCTATTTGAATTCTCTTGTATGTCCATCTCAGATAGCAAATTATCTTCCTCTGGATGAAGATCTAGATTACCCTGGAAAGCTGGAACAATCAGCTGAGACCAAATCTGATCTTAGTTCTGTAAGTTCTTAATTCAAATCTTCACTTTCTTGGTAATTCTTTAATTGTATGTCTTCTGTTTTTTTTCGGTTTCTTTCACTGCCGTCATTAATTCTTGCTAAAGGGTCCTATCTCTGTTTTTTAATGTAATATGGATTGTAGGGTTCATCTTTGACTAACCATTCTGTTGTAATTGTGTTTTTTTGTCATGGGTCAAACAGCTAAATAAGTCACCCGGTTAGATAAGCAAACAGTTTACTTACTTTTGACAGATGTAATTGTATCACAAGACCAAATATAAATTGATGTCAACAAATAGTTTTTTTATGTCAATGATTGGGATCATTCCTATGTTTTAAAATGCATCTTATTCTTGATAAAACTCTTTTTTCTTAAATGTGACCTTTGTAAAATTAAAGATACTAATATTTAGTATTAGAAATTTCCACAATAAATGAAAAAAATATAGAGATTGGGAGGAGAGGAGAGAAACAAAGTCAAAGGGGGAGGGGAAAGGGAGGGGTGGTTGGTGTGGGAGGGTGTGATTGGTTAGAAAATAAAGAAACTAAATGGGTGGCTTTGGTCATGATTCATCTATTTGGATTAATTGTGTCACGGGTCAGATCATGAGCCATTTAGTCCAGTCAAGGTTTATTTAATATGTCCTTCTTTGCAGGTCTTAAGAGTTAATTCGCATTTACCTATCTTGTTCCATTTTCATATAGATGCTATTGTTTTCCTGCATAATACATTTAACTGCAACTTGTAGTTCCGGACTTCCGGTATCTTGTATCACCTTGCAGCTCGATCAGAGTGCAGATGTTTTCAAGACTTGGTACCCTCCACTGGAAAAAACTGTATCATGCCTTTCCAAATTATATAATTGTCTGGAGCAAGCAGTTTTTACTGGCTTGGCACAGGTATTAACAATCTCCTCCTAGACTTCTTATGCTGTAGATTTTCAACATCCCATAAATTTTCAAGATTTATTTATGTTATTTTCAATTACCGTTCTTCTCCATCCTTCAGGAAGCAGTTGAGTTTTGCTCTTTGTCCATTCAAGTAAGTGAATTGAGTTAATTTATAGTTTTATGCTGATAGACATTTGTTCAAATTTCTATCTACATTGGGTCTGCAATTTTAAAGTTTATTTTATTCTGATGTTTATTATATTTATCTGCTGCAGAAAGCAAGCAAACTTGTTGCAAAAAGATCGTCACAAATGGATGGACAACTCTTTCTTATCAAGCATCTTCTTATCTTAAGAGAACAGGTCTTGACCTGTCACCCTTTGTTCATCATTGTTCAATTAGTATTACCACTAAGCTTGGGTACGCCTTTTCAGATTGCACCTTTTGACATAGAATTCTCAGTCACACATAAGGAATTGGATTTCTCCCATTTGCTGGTTAGTATACTTCTGAACATCTCTTTCATTTGGATACTTTTTTTTTCACATCTCCACTTTTATATTTCATGATAGCTATAAAACCTGGTCACCTGGATGTGATTTAACTTTTTGTTTGTTTTTTGCATACTTACATTACTTCTTTTTAATGTCACGTATATGTATAATGGTGATATGAAGATTTTGTGCACCTCCTTTACTTTTTGAAAGACTTTATTTTATGCCTGATATCTTTTTTCTTGTATGCTACTGGCATAGGTATTCTGCATGCTTGGTATACTTTATATTTTATCTGATTATTATGCATTAACATACCTGTTCATTAGTTTATATAATCCAAGTATCTCTAAGCACCAACTTCCCTTTAATTTTTCTAGAGGAACCCTTTTGTTCTTATGTTGTTTATATGTACCACAAGGAGGATCTGAAAACTTTTGCTTATTTATATTTGCACAGGAGCATCTTAGACGTATTCTTAGAGGTCAGACCTCGTTATTTGATTGGTCAAGATCTTCTTCTTTGGCAAGGACACTGTCCCCTCGAGTTTTGGAAAGTCAAATTGATGCAAAGAAGGTATCCAAGTGCCTTTTAGTTGATTATTTGCTACTTTACTATATAATTTGTGATTTGCTGTATGCATGCTTGTAAGAAGGTAAAGTGTTTTATATTTCTTCTTGCATTACTTTCTGTATTAAACGCTAGAAATTATTCCTTTACATGCAGGAACTGGAGAAAAATCTTAAAACAACATGCGAGGAGTTTATCATGTCAGTCACTAAGTCAGTGGTAGATCCCATGCTTTCTTTTGTTACAAAGGTTAGTTATCTTCCCTTTTCGTCTGTCTTCAGGAGGGAAAAAATTATACAACTCCCTTGCTAGTGAGCCGAGTCACTTATCAGCCAGATGTCCATGCGAATATGCCATTTACGTCTCCCTTTTCAACAAACCGAACAAGTGAATGGCCTTATGAAACACTCATCGTTTTCATTATTTCTGTGAAGGTGACAGCAGTCAGAGCTGCATTGTCATCAGGTGCTCAAAATCAGAAGCTAGGGTCAGCTATGGGAAAAGCACTCAAGGATCAAGCCTTTGCTACACCGGATAAGGTTGCGGAAATTGTCCAGAAGGTATGCTTAATTGCTTATAACTTCTTCAACTTCCATGAGTTGGGCCTTGATAAGATGGTTGTCTTGATACAAGTTCCATCCTCCAAGATATGTACCTTTATATGACTTGTAATCTTATACTTGATTGATACAGGTGAATGCAGCTATGCAGAATGAGTTGCCAAGAGTGATGGAAAAAATGAAGCTTTATCTGC
>JAOXNX010000032.1:1977263-1996552 GCA_028566075.1 Solidago caesia
CATGTGTTATGTACATTAACAATACAAATAGGCAAATGGTTTAAAATTTAAGGGTATAAACTGAAACTTGCCCAAACATACAAGATTAATTTGAAAATATTTAACTAGTTCAAGGAGTTAAATGAAAATTATGTCATCTTTTTTCTTCCTTTGTATTATAATTGCAGGGTTTTTTTTTTCCCATACAGATATATAGAGATATACACATTTATATAAACAAAAAAATAAAAGAGCCGTTGCTATTAACGTTGCTATGCCTTTTACCGCACATATAATTCGCGTGGAAGTTTACCGCAAATCAACCCCATCACGCGTGGTGAAGTGATGGCGGCGGTGTTGCAAGGGATAACCGCGGGAATCTTTCGAGTTTACAACAACGATGCCAACGCCCTGATATATGTAATTTTTTTGTTTTAGAATCATAATTCATAAGTGTTAGTGTGTTAGTGGCTATAAAATATCATGTTTGTTCGAGTAAACCAATATAAATAATATAAATTACAACAAAATATGGTAAATTAAATTAATGTTCTGATTCAAATAAAACAAGTATTAAAGTAAAACAAATAAAAGAATTTTTTTTTTTATTTGGAAATCGTTGTGCATCATGAAAATCTTCGTGCATCAGTGTATATACTTGTGTTTTATGAATTTTTGTGCATCAGTTTTATCATAATCCAATGGTCAAGATCTTATCCTATTTATTTTACTTTAATACTTGTTTTACAATAAACAGCCCCCATATATATAGTCCAATTAAATGAGAACACCCTTAACATGAGAATAGCGTGAAAACATTCAAAATATTCATTTTGATACATTATAAGTTCATAAAAGTAACATAGTGTATAACTAATTATTATTTTTAAGTGTTTAACAACACATTAATCCGTCAAAATCGAGAAAATCACACTTTTTTGTTTTTTGCATCCATTTTGGATGCATATTCATCAAGATGGTTGCATAAAATAATAAAAGTGATTTAGTCAGTTTTGACGGATCAATGTGTTGTTAAACACTTAAATAATGATAATTAGTTATACGGTTATACCCTATGTTACTTTTATGGACTTAATGCATCAAAATAAAGTTTTTGAATGTTCTTACGCTGTTTTCACTTTAAAAGTTTTATCACTGGAAAGCCACCTTATATATGTCTAAATTAAGCTTACATGATAATACTCTCCACATGTCTCATTGGTTGTGTTTGTTTAGGACTCAGGGTTTAATGGGAAAGAAATCTTAATTTGGTTATCATTTAGGCCTTGTTTGTTTGGGACTTAATTAAAATAGATTGACTTAATTAAGATCCAACAAATAAGTTCTTGACTTTTTTTAGCTTAAAGTATCTGCTTTTAAACAAACAAAAAAGCAAGGGAAGTATTTACTGATTGTGTTCGATTCTTGTTTGCTAAATTTATCAGGAAAAGAAATGGGAAGAAAAACTTAACATGGAGAATATTTTCATTCAAGGAACTACAATGTGCTACAAACAATTTTAATTATGATAACAAGCTTGGTGAAGGTGAATCTGGTACATTCTATTGGGGCCAACTCTGGAATGGATCTCAAGTAACATACTAACCTCTCACTCCATTCGCTATTTTTATCAAACATACCCGCAACATCTTGGTTGTTAGACCACCTGATACTGCTAGACCATAGGCCTAACGGTAACAGCACTAACGCCTTTCACGTTTCAAGTGCAAATCAATGTACTTCAGTTTCAATGACAATAACGGGCAATTGTATAATCTTAGATAAAACATAACCCGAGCTGACCCGTTAAAAGGTAAAGGTAGTCCTCTTATAATGGCCATTCACCTTTGTGTATAGATTGCAGTGAAGAGGTTTAATAAAGTGGAAAGAGAGAGAGAATTTGCTGTTGAGATTGAGATACTTGCAAGAGTTCAACACAAGAACTTGGTGAGATTTCGTGGGTATTGTGCGGAAGGACAAGAGCGTTTAATTGTATACGACTACATGCCTGGTAGCAATTTGATGTCTCATCTTCATGGGCAAAAATCTACTAAATCCCTACTAGATTGGAGCAAGCGCATGACTATTGCTATTGGATCCGCAGAGGGAATTGCGTAAGCTCTTCATCTAACTGTTTCATGTTTTATCTTTAACTGGTCAAACGAGTACAAATTAAATATTTCAAATCAAAAAAAATATGGAGAATGCCTAAGATGTTGAATGGTTCAAATGTGCCAAAAGAACACTTCATGAACATCAAACTAGTATAACCAACTGAATACTGATTTGTTCTATTAAATTCCCATTTACTTGAACAAATCTAGTCAAATTAAATTCTCTCTGCAACATGACAAACGAGCTTATTAAACAAAATTTAGCTACAAGTGATTAAGTGAAACAAATGGAATGCTTTAAAAAGTCTCAAAAGAACCCACTAAATAGCACATAAAGGGTTCGGGTCAATCTAACCCTGAGCCAATCCAAAATGGCATTAACCCGTCCATTTGGTGAGCTCTAGCTAGTGCATGTAATTATATGAGATGGAACTAGCTCTTTACATTATTGTTTCATACAGATATCTTCATCATCATGCCGCCCCATGTATAATCCACCGAGACATCAAACCAAGCAGCATCTTGCTAGACTCAGATCTTAACCCATCACTAGCTGGTTTTGGCAATGCAAAACTAATCCCAGATGGTGCAACGCATGTGACCACTAGAGTTAAAGGTACACTGGGGTACCTTGCCCCAGAATATGCGATGTTAGGGAAAGCCTCAACATGTTGCGACATTTACAGCTTTGGAATCCTCTTGCTTGAGCTCGCCAGCGGCAAAAAGTCTGTCGAAGATATGAGCACAACCACCAACCATCCATCACAGACTGGATTTTGCCATTAGCCCATCAAAGGAAGTTCAGTGAAATTGCAGACCCAAAGCTAAAAGGAAACTATATTAAAGAAGAGCTGAAAAGGGTAATCATTCTCGCCCTAATGTGCACTCACGGCCAACCA
Source organism: Solidago caesia (assembly GCA_028566075.1). NCBI lineage: Eukaryota > Viridiplantae > Streptophyta > Magnoliopsida > Asterales > Asteraceae > Solidago > Solidago caesia. The sequence goes on from JAOXNX010000032.1 coordinate 1,980,256, forward strand.
GAAAAGAGACCTACAATTTTCGAGGTGGTCGAGTTGTTGAAAGGAGAGTCAGAAGAGAACCTACCTGTTATAGAAAATGATAAGTTGTTCGATGCACCTGAAGCTATGGTAAACAGCAGCCATAATTTTGTTTCTACATAAATAAAAGACACTACAGGGTCTGTTGATTATGTGACAATTATTATAATTCACCAATCAGTAATAAAATGGCACCCACAATCAGCGTTCACACGTTAGTTTTTGCTGCTTGACATGGTGATGATTCCATTTTATATAAGCAGAACCTGATGGTATTTGATACAACTTAAAGGCGCAATATATTAAGTTATTAACAATGCCAAAACGCATTCTATCACTTGTTAACATAAAAAGCTCTAGCGAAGTTTTTACTATTTCACAGTTTGTTCAAAGGACTGCAAAGTGCTATGACAATATTACCAGCAAACAGAGATTTTCAGTACCTACAAAATCTTCGAGACAATCCCGGTTTGTAACGGGTGTGAATCATAGAGGATATTAAGATGAAACAAAATAAATATTTACACTACAGTGCTGCTATATGACTGATGAAAATAGTCACAGCGTACAACATGTTTTAAACAACATAATGTCAAGTAAATGTGTCCTCACGATCTCCCTCAGCCACATCGCCCTCTTCCAAATTACTGAACTCCAAGAAATGTGTGGGCCTGTGATCTTCATGATAATACTCACGTGGAGTCCCTAGCTTTATCCCGTATCTCATGCTAACTGTATGCTTCACTCCCATGAAATTGTAATTCCAAGGACCATTATCAGGGACCTAAGGCACAAAACCAAAAACAAAGCTTATTTACTGATGAATAATAAAACTAGAAACAAATAGAAACCTCTACGACAAGTGTATGCTTGCTTACCATATAGAATCCGAGGAAACGGTCACTTAGAAGCATTTGAACTTTTTCATAATGGGTTGGTAAATAGCCATGAGGATTGCTTCCTGTATCCTTGTTTGCACGACCCCATTCATAACCTGTTGGTGTAAGCTTATATGCAGTCAACGAGCAGGAACCCGGAGTGAAACTGCAGGTCAATATTATTGATTTCTCTCCATCCCATTGCTTATTGTTTTCCAAAATCCGAGCATGAAACGTTAGGTCCTGCACAAATGAACATGATTTAGAAGATTTGACGATAAACCAAAAAAACCCTTGAGCAGGTTTTCAATTTCGTATTTTTGACGAACTTCCTTTTAAGCTAGTTATTTTTACCAGTTTGACTGGTTATAAATAGAATATAATCGACCAATATAATCCACCCATAAAAAAGTACATGGGTCAAAAGATAGCCACCCCTAATTTGCAACATAAAGTTAAGGACGGACCTGCGGTGATAGCTGAGGGAGCTCATTTGGTTGTGTGTGCATCCATCCCAGTGGCTCCAGATCGTTGAGGAAGTCATGTTCAGGGAGAGCAGATGGGAGATGGACTTGTTGATGGGTACCCCACTGAGGTGGCATAGCAATGCACCGGATTTCTTTAACTTGGGGATTATCAGGAGGACTTACACCATACAAGTACCCAGAAATCTGAGTTCTTAAGTCTGCAATGCATATGAACTTCTTCAAAATATTCTTCGGCATGATGTATGTATACCCCGCTTCCTGCACAAAAGTTAAATCCAAGACAGAATACATAAGACCTCTAAAACTGAAGTCACACTACATAACCAATAGAAATATAAGGAATGTTACCTTTATGTCCTCTGAGTTTACATAGATGTGATTTACACGGAGATACAGGTTTGTAGCTGATATTGCCCTAACACGCCAATCCGTCTTGGAACCAAAAGCAGCTTGTTCGTAAGGACTCGTGGTGGTAACAATGAGTTCATCACCATGAACATTTGTTGTCCTGGTTGTGACTGCGGTCAATTGACTAGCTTCTTTCGCCTGCAATATAAAGATCATACGTCCCCATGAGTAACGACCCAATAGATAGAATTGATATAACTATGACAGATACAGCGTAAGTACGGACAAACAGGGCATTAAAAACGAAGGATATCGTAAACAATCATCATAGACGATATCAAAAAATGACAAGAAGCAATGTTTTGATGCAACACTGTAAAAAGTACAATTCAGAGTGAAACAGTAGTTAGAATGTACCTGTTTCTCTATTTCAGCAATTTGTTGTCGCTGCTGAGAAGGTGGAGTTATTTCGGCACCAAGAATAATATCACGTATCTCGGATTGTGTCAGCGCTGAGGTATTAACATTATTCTTCTTTGCATAATCCGACAATATGAGATCTCTTAAAGCAACTTCAACCTGCACCAAATGAGATATTAGCCACTGTTCAGGTAGAAAAAGTAATCAATTTCCCTAAAAAATGCTGAAGCATACAATTACGAGGCTTACCTTCACCCACTGATCATCCGTAAGGGATGGCCAGATGTGATGGGGCTCCGTGACAATTGTCTTATCAGGCTTGAGCAACATCTTTGCCTTCTCATTGTTTACATGTAAAGCTCGCAAAATTAAAATTAGCCTGGAGAATGCTGTGTACGACGATATGCTCTTCAACCAATCATCATATATATTAAACAGAACCATTTGGGGTTCTGATGCCTTGAGAATCAGATCACCAAATTTCTCAATTTTCAAACATGCTTGGAATGGAAGCTGCAACTCACTTCCCTTGATGACAATATTTGGAAAATCGAGAAGATGGACTTCAAGGGGATCCAACATGCCTTTACGAGTGACAATGATCTGCTTAGGCTGTTCTTCAACAGGCAAGGAACGAACAAGAGCAGCCACTTCTTCTGCGGTTTTCCACTTGGCCAGTTGACCAAGACGTTTCTGGCCTGCCCACACACTTGTATGGATAACCTGTAAATTACAGAATAAACAAATGAATAAAGCAAAATAATAACAGGAAGTCAAACCCAAAACTAGTGGTAACTTTCAACCCATTTTTTAGTTGGTCGATACAGTTATGTCATATCTCTAACGGGTCAAAAAAACGAATTTTAGAAAGTTTGTACGAAGAAACGGTGAAATGGCTTCCTTAAGTGTAGTTTTAAAGCTTAAAACCTCCTCAACCATTTCACTCGTAAAACAAAGATCATTATGCAAAAAACATAATTTTTGTTTCATTTACAACACTAGGTATCTATCAAATCTGTCCATGTTACAGATAGAACAAACCTTCAGAAACAGCTGCCCTGTGCGAGGATTGAATATAAAAATAGCACCATTAATGGGTTTTGTTGTAAGATTCCCTTCAAAAGTCTTGTGAATGGTAACACGGTACACATTTGTATCATCAACAAACCAGATTATTTGATTGCTGAAGATTTCTCCGTAGTTCTGAGAGGACAGGTACGGTTCAGTTGGCTCTGAAGAATAAAGCTGCAATCCTTTCCTAATGCGCTCCCTCAAAACATATAAAGCAGGGTTTGACTGCAAAACAAAGAAAACGATCAAGTTCTTCATCTTTAAATCTATATCCCGAAATAATAACTAAGCACCACAATAGAAAGAGTATCAACGAGATAGTGCACGATACCTTCATAATCTTATTCATCGCCTGGGCAAGTAGTGGCTTTGACCCAGGGAACCAGTTACCAAAAGCAGAATGCAAGTTGTACGCAAGATCTAGTCCAATCATCACACCTGCAGTCGTAGTATATTGAACAAATTTAGTCTATGTATAAGCAATAAACTACATTTGGTTAAAAGTGACGACAGACAACCATCACAACACATATCAACCAACTTGGGTTATGTTTTATCCCAGGCAGCAAGTCATAATAATTGGCTTAAAGGAAAAAACATATTTTTTATACTATAGAACTCCTAAATCGTTAATTTTATACCATAGAACTCTTAAATCATTATATTTATTTTTATATATAATTTTTATTGTTTTTCCTATTGTATTAAACCCTTCCGTTATTATAGAAAGATTAGAGAAACTCGACAGAAAGTGTTTCGCCAGTCAATCTGGCCAACCTTTCTCCAACAGGTAAAAACAAACTTCCTATACACCTGTTATACGCAAAATGCCCAACCCACCCATCATGCCACCTCTACAAGGGACAGTTCACTATAACACAAGCACAAAGTCAAATAATGTACCTGTTGGTGATGGATAGATGGACATGTTATCGGTGGTGTAGTCCATGAACTTGGCCCTAGTATAACGTTCAATATCATGAGAATCATAATCACCCCAACGAAGCTGCACATCTATCCAGTACTTATTGCTCGCTTTCTGATCGAAGACATCTTTTGACTCTGCCACCAGACTAGGTTTTGACATGGGCCATCTATGCGCAGCAAATAGTAGAATGTCAGCACAGGAACTGTTCATTTTGTAACTTTTCCTTGGATGGATTGTTTCCTTCTGCACAGTCTCAATTTCCAAAGCATCCAACTCCTGATCGAGCACCTGACAGAGATCCATCACCACACTCTCGTGGACCTTCTGCCACAAGTGAGCACGGAAGATCTGAATAAGAGAGATCTTCAAAGTGGGAATCTTTCCATGCATGAATATTCCGGTCAAATCCAGTTGCACTTGGAAACCAACATAAACATTGGCTCGGTTAATGGTGGGTGACCACCAAAGAGTGAACCTACGGTTAGGAATTTGGTTCAGCCCTGATCTCTGAGCATTAGTCAACTTCTTGTACTTCATTGACTCCTCGAAACCTGAAGCTTTCTCCCAAAACAGCCCCTCCCACGTTGGGAAACTGCAAAACAATGGAAAAGTAAATCACAATTCAGATTTCGGTACGTCTAAGTCAAAATAATAGTAGTATTGACTTTACAGCATAGTAAAAGAATAAGGAAGATCAAAACATACTATGTTCCCTTGAATAATGTATGCTCCAGAATTCCCTCAACACCACCAAGTGCTTGGATAACATCAGTTCGATAATTATTCAAGTTCCACAGTTTACCATCATGCCTCTGGTGGGTCCACCAAAATGGGTTTTGTTTCAGCACCTGATATTGCTTAAAATCAGTTCTCACTCTCCATCCTTTGTCATATGCTAGTGTGTGTCGATCCTTTTGGAACAATGTATTGATTCTTGGTATTCCACGATCCCATGAATCCTAACATAAAGATAGCAGCAAACATTAGTTCAGACATGTATTTACCACATAATAGAAATGTATGACAATGTATCCAAATGAAACTCACCTCCAAGTCCTCAAGCGTTAGACGCCTGTTTTGTGACTGAGCTTCCTGCCTCTTCAGAGCATATTCCGCCCAAACACGTTGAGAGTCGATGAATTCGCTCTCCCATGGCTGTTGAAAGTAGAGAACTAGTCAAAAAACTGTACACAACATACGATTTGATTACATCTAATACTATGTATCACATGATACCTGTATATAACGATAGAGATTTGGAATCAATTGGTCTTCTTCATGACTCATACCACTTCTAAAGTGTGTTACCCCAACATCCGTCTGCTGACTGTATCGGAGATCACTCTGTGGAATCAAAATGTGGCCCATAGATAACATACCAAGCCCTCCAATCTCCTTAGGTGTGTAGAAAATCACAGGAGGAAACCTGTAAGAAGAAATTTATTATACAAGTTCAGAAAAAGTCTCCATACTATATATTAAGTTAATAAATCATCAAACACCTACCTGCTAGGCATTTTAGAATTTAATCCGATCTTGATACGAGTCTGTATCTTGTTTTCACATTTGACTAACAGATCAAGTAGCTCCTGTGTATGCACAGTCGCTTCACGGAAGTAAGTCATTAAACCTGCATGATCCCAAGCTATTAGTTAATCCTGGTTACGCAAGGAAAAACACTGAAAAGGTAAACAGAAGTGAAGAGTCCACACCTATTAAAGCTGTATTCCACTTGTTAACAATCTTTGTAAATGTTGTAGACCCTGAACTCATAAGAATCTGCCTCACTCGATTTTCAAACACTTTCATGTGTTCATCATCAACTCGTAAGAAAGCAACTGCTGTACGCTCTTTCGTCTGTTCATTCTGCAAATTCCAAACCCCATCCTTGGTGTTGCTGAATGCCTCCTGAGTCATTCTTATTTTTGGCAATATACGAACCTCAAAGCCACACCTGCATGCCATTAACAAATGCGTTATTATAATATAGAAAACTACAAGTCCAACTTAATAAAAAGCAAAAAGTATATGATATGGCAAAGGAGCAAGAAACATACATGCTAAATAGCAGGTTCGGATTGTCTTTGCTATAAACAGAAACAAAACTGTTCTCCCACTCCAGGGTTGTAATACTCCGAGGAAGACGATTCTTCATGTCCCAGAAAACACTTCTTCCAAGATTCACTGACAATAAAAAAGAAGAGAACTGAGTCTCAAACACGGAAGGCATATAGACAAACTACAGCTTTCTTCTACTATTAATGAAATTAGAAAGGCATCCAAATATAAAATTAAAAAGTTCACCATCATGTTTCATGAGCCTCATTCTTGCATCTCTTGGCCAGCACTTCTTATTATTGTACCCAACCATATTTTCGTTGTTAGGATCAGGATGCTCCGTAAGATAACGCTGGATAAGATCTCGAGCCTCTTCATGTGTGAAACGGAATAAAATGTGGACTTTGTCGATGTACCGGGAGTACAAACGTATCGGATGCCGTGTTTCAACTTTCGTGTCCCAAAAAGTAATGAACTCATTGGGCATTTGTGGCGGACCGGCAATCTCACTTGCACGAGTCAAACCAAGAAGCAACAGATCCAACACCAGTCCATAGTATTGTACCACAAAAGAAGCAAACTGGAGACCACGTATTAACCCATATGAGTTCGTGTGACTCATATCTTTATATGACAACACAACATTGTTCTTCGCAGTGACATAATCAGCAATATTATGGTCAAGGACCAATCGTAGAAGCCTGTTAAGCATCGTCAAATCAATCTTTTCAAAAAATTTCTCAAACTTCGTCTGCAACATCACCACACACTGTCCATCACCAGTGTCCCATATACCCTGCAAATTGTTAATGCCCTGACACCATTTATAAACCAGAAGTGGTGGTGGCTCAGAATCTGCAGGCTTGATCCAATTTGGAAAGAGATGACGTTTGTCACCCTCAAACCATAAATATTGATCAAGGTATGCATCTGTGATCTTCTCGAGGGGCTCAATCTCATAAACTGGAATGAGATAGCTGTATAAATCCATAAACTCGATGCCAACCTACAAAACAATAAGGCTGTTAGTATTAAGATACAAACACATTTACACAAAAGGCACCTCAAGAACTTACTTCTTTGAAAGCACGTTGGGTAAGCAAATGACGCTTAATTCTTGATAATGCTTCATGCGGATTGTCATAAGCTTGTTCAATCAAGCCCAATTCTTCTCTTTGGAGTTGGTTTAACCTCACAGCCACGCTATAAGATTCCTTAAGCCTCTCAAGAGCAAGAATAAGAAGCTTTGTGTCGTGCTTGTAAGACAGAGGCGGAAAAGGTATGGGTGAGAACTTCCTAGATTCCAACCAATGCACTGTCGTAGTGTAAATAGCCACAGCTTCTTCTGGGGTCACATATGGACCATCTTTCAGGTAGTTATGCTGCCGCTCCTGTAAGACAGACGATACCCAGATATGAATATATTATCCCCCAAACGAACCAATAATCAACTACATATAATCATATACACTAGCACAAACATACAAAGATAAAATGTACCTGTTCTGCCTTCAGCCAAAGACGAGTCAATCTACCCAAGTTCTTCCTACAAACAGTCTTATCAACTGTCGCGCCCCTTCTAATACGCTCACGATTATAGTGAGCAACATTTGTCCACCAATCAGCTTTTGACTTCACATACCGAAGAATCATGTTCTCAATTGGAACTGGTAAACCAGGAACCTGTATACACCAATGTCAGATGAAAATAACAGGACACTAAATATACATTATATTACTCATGTAAACAATTTCACATATTGAAGATACCTTCCAGGGAATGTTTGCCTTCCAACAACGCCATGCTTCACTCAAGTGCTGCAAAATGGTTCTTGCCTTATTTTGCTTTATTCCCTCTGGAAGTTCATAAAAAAAAGCTCGTTTAGAAAGAATGGTAGTATCAACATTAAGGAAAACAAAACCATAATCACAACTTGGTCAAATATAGGTAAAACACAGAGAAATTGAGAAGTATAACCTGGCATGGCATCAAGAACATCATGCATCACAGCTGCACGAAGCTCGAGATCAAAGTGGCTTTCAACACGTTGTTTAGTAACAGTCTTAGCCACCCCTTTAGAATGTCTTCCCTCAAACTGGCGAGCGAGTAAATTTCCCAGCCACCTTTCTAGTAGGGGTACTATACCACGAAGGAAAAATAACCACACTCTCCACATCGGAGCCCAGAAACCACAACCAGGTCCCTTCCCAACAGGCCCAGTATTGAACCGATAATAAATCAAATGCTTCAGATCCTTGCACATCCGGATTTGCCTCATGAGTCGGTATTTATAACGATACATACCAGTTAACTGGCCAACATGAGAAAATGTATACTGAAGGCCATCGGCCAACTGAAATGCATCAACATTCCCCAAACGGAACTGAATGTTAGCATCAACAACAAGCTTTGTCAGACGCAGGATTTCACGACAAAGATGAAATGCATTCCCAAAACGTGACTTCTTACGCTCCTTGGTAGTAAGTGTCTTAACAGGCTTCAGATTGAAATTATAGTCGAGATGAAGATAATTAAGATTTTTCCGATGAATCAACAGATTGAGCATGTTGTAACCCTGCTTACAAACTTGTAGACCTGCTTCAGCCCAATCAAGCTCAGTGGTCTGGAAAAACTTAGTAGCCTGGAGTGATCTGAACAAGTGCTTCTTCTTTTGAGCTTTAGGTGGTCTATGATGCAGCTCATTCAAAACGAAACACTTCAATAGTTTCTGGTAGCTAACCCGGACTTTCACTGGATACGAAGGAGGACTGCAAAAAGAAAACCACGGTAAGCATTAAGTAACAGAAACAACGGATTCAAGACCACCCACATCCCGGGCTATATAGTAAGCTCAACAATCAACCAGATAGTATAAAAGAATTGAACATTGAAAAAAAAAAAAAAAACCCTACCAATGTTCCTTGTACCACTCTGACACAAGAGGAATATCTTCAGCCCGCCGCATCCGACCAGATCTCATGTTGAAGGGGCGGGGTGCAAATAACAAAGAAATACCAGCAGCTGTAGTGTCTGTATATAAAGGAGTGCTAGTAAGCAAGGGCTCAACACCGTCTGGCAAAGAGAAATCATCATCGTCTTCATCATCTTCGTGCAATTTCTTGTCACGGCGATCTTTGTTAGCAGAGGTTATGGGGTGTATCAGGGGATCATAATAAAATGCTGGCAAATCAGGATCCTCCGTTTTTATATACATAACCATTGGTGTATGATATATGCATAACCTTACTTTTCTTGGCCTGTTATTATACAGATGAGGGAAAGCAATCCTGTACTCGGTCCTCAATGGCGAGCGGATAATGAGTTTATTGATATCATTGAACTCATTCCAATCCTCGTCACCCTTCTCCATGTCACGATACAAGGGTTCAAATTTTGGACCACCTAAAAAACAATGAAAGTGCTTAGGAGATGCTCAAAAGAGTCATAACATGATCAATAGGTTCAAACAAACACTTGACAGGTATGTACTAGTGTACATACAGCGATTAGCAAAAGATAAATGATAGAGACAGGATCAGATAAACATACCTGGTATGCACATATTAAGAGCTTTGGCAGTAAAAAACGACTCCATATCAAACAGGTAGAAGTAATTCCGATCAATAAGATCAGACAGCAACTGTCCTGCTAATCGATGAAGTGTCGCCATGATAGGAAGTGAGAGATGCCACTTTCGATAACTTGGTCCATTAATAAGTTTGGTCTTCACTAGAGGCTTATGGTCATAAAACCAAGTATATACAGCAGAATCTTCCTCCTCGTCCAACTCTAGTTGAATGGGTTCCAAAGGATCTACATCCAAAAGATTGTCAGCATAATCCAACGGAGGCTCCTCATCATCAAAAGGAGGAAAACGCATTCTCTTGAAATGCCTTCGATCCCTCTTCTCCCTCCGCATCATGATCCACATGGTCCCCCACTGCATAAGTTCATAACGATCAATTTCTTTCATGGAAATGATATTGAAAAGTAAAAATAAAGTTATTATGTAAAATGAGCACGGAACTATACATTTATGTAAAATGCTATACCTGAGCAAGATATATTGGTTCAACAACCCATGGAATCTCATTCACAAATGTGATTGCACCGGTAATGTGATATAGCACTTTAACATCACGGACCTATTTTGAAAGACAATTAGTAAACCATTCAGAAAAAGACATTGCAAAACAACTCAAGAGATCAGGAAAGTTAAGGTTCCATGAGAAATGAAATAACAGTACCTGTTCCCAGGGCATGGGCATGTTCTCTAGAAGCTTGTAAACTGCATGAGGAACAAACTTAAGAGCCCCTAGGTATACACGCTTGTCATGTCGATACTTTTTCGATGACATATCACCATGATCCCTATAAACAAAACCATTTTGCAAAATTAGACGATCCCAACAAAATATAGCGAGAAACTGCAGGTAGCCAGTTCACAAACAGGATGCTGATTTAAAAAACAAAAAAAAAAAAAAAAACCTAAAATAAGACAAGCAGAGAGCCAGACCTAGAACCCTATGCTTGCAATCTAAACAATCCACCAAAATCAAAAACTAAGCTCCAAAAACATACGCACAAAATTGTAAAGAAATATAAATTCCGGTCTCCTAAACCTACTTCCACCAAGTTCACATCTATAAACATGACATTCAGAAGAACAGCATACCATGTGACAATTGGAATCATGCTATGTTATAGAATATTAGAATATATAACAAAGAACAAATTAGCCAACTACAGGACTATCAGGTAATCTGTAAGCTTCTTCGGAGAGTTTATAGCTAAAGTTTTTAAGCTTATCACATTCCAAACAAGCCCAACAAAGGGGCTTCAGCTCTAACTTATTCCCTACCCAAACAACTTAAATAAGTTTCTTCGCTTCTCCTAGCAAGCTTAAGCTATAAGTTCCTCATAATCAGCTAACCACTCAAGCATGTAGTTAGCAAGTATATAACTAACTCAAAAAACATAAAACCCTGTCATTTGTTAAGCAAAACATAATCAATTACCATACCTCTTGGTTTAACTGTGAGCATACATACATATACAATATCTATACGGGTAACCAAACACCACCCCTAACACACCCTATCCTGTACATAGCATTATAACAAGTGTCTAACTCATAAGCATCTATGCATCATGTATTACACAATACATATTTAAACATATTCAGATTATCAAGTCTAAGCATCATAGACGCATACAAATATACAATACATACATATATATGTTTAAATATACATCAAAAAGCAACAACCAGAAATAAGCATGCACCCGAAAATCTTCCTAACATAATTGATTAAAACATATACAAGCACTAACAAGTGTTTAACTAGCTCATGAATATGGTATGCCTATACATCATTTGTTAACCAAACTATAATTAATTACAACATATCCAGCTTATATACAACAACATATCCAGCTTATATATACACACAAAAATATGCATACAATATATACACACATTGACACACAAATAAGAAACAATTTTAAAAAATACTAACCTAATAAATCATTAGTTAAATATATGCATACAACAAGCTTATAATCTCCGTAGCATAATAAATTACAACGTATTCAGCTTAGAGATATAAGTAAACATGCAATATACATAATATATATATACATCATAAATCAATTATAAAAAAAACAAGCACTGACCTAATAATCTTCCTAACATGTTCAGGAGGCATATCTTCTTTCTGCGTTTCAACAAATCCAAACTTCCTTTTATCACCATATCTTTTCGAATTCAACTGCTGCCACTTCCTCGCTTTTTCTTCTAACCTAGCTTCCGCTTCTGCCGGCGACGGCAACACCGTGTACGACGGATGCGCTGCCGGCGGTGGCGGAATCGATCCTCCAGCTCCTCCGGTCCCCGGCGGAGCTAACGGTGGTGCTCCGCCAGTCCCCGGCGGAACAATCATCCCGTTAGTGTTGTTGTTCCACATCTGTTGTTCTCCGTTCCACATGATTGGATTGGATTGGATTATTAGTTATAGCTAATCATGAAACCCTAACGGAACTTAAACGACGTCGTTTGGTGTGTGGGTGTGTGGGTGTTTTTTTTTGGGGGGGAGGTTTTTTAAGTTATGGCAGTGAGTTAGGGTTTTGGATCTGAGAGAGTGAGAGTGTGAATAAAGGTGGAAAAAAATAAAGATTGGATATATAGAGGGTGGGCTGATAAGTAAGGCGGTTGTGTGATATATGTTACGTGGTTAAATCTTGTTTGTATAAATTGGGCCAAAATTGAATTGATATAAAACGAGGAGGTATGCCCGTGCGTTGCCGCCGGTGGCTTTTTTTTCTAATCTAAAAGACAGTTGATCGTAAAATAATGTATATATTAAAGCAAACACTGATACTTTGATAACAATGATATAATGTTATGTACGAACATAACATTTAATAATACTTTTATTAATGCAAATAACAACATTTCGATAACAATAATATAATGTCTTATCAACAGTTACACTAACCAAAACAATGACATTTTGATAACAGTTATATATTATCTTGCTATATGTAAGATAAAAAAATATATATAATAATTGACAAAACTAAAATTTCAGGGGAAAAAATCATAGAAAGAAAGATTCCATATCATGTAGGTTTCTATTTCTCAATCGAGCTTGCAAAGACGACTGAACAAAATTGTAATCGACGGGTGTCGAAGTTGGGGTTCGATTGTCTTGTGTAGGCATAAGTTCATTGTGTTTTTCATATTCCATACTTACTATTTTAAAGCCAAGAGTTATGTAATTTTGTCACATTATTATTTTAAGGTGTACAATAATGTAATTTCATATACAATTTAAAGACAGTAATGTAATTTGATATACAATGCAAATAATTCATGTAAATAATTCATGCAAATAATTCATGTAAATAGTCACTGTGCATAGATGTCTTTTATTTCCTGCTTTCTATCATCTCCAAAGTAATGTAAAACTTTTATATTTGTTGGAAATGGAAGACATTTACACATCATATATTTTACAACATCTCTCATCATTTTAGTATTTTCTTTCACTCCTCCTTTTTCTTTTTGAATGGCTTCTTTCACTCCTCCTACCTAACACAATCCTTAAACCATCATCACCGAAATCTCCCAACTGCCGCCACCACCACCTCCTTGATGTCTCCGACAGCTGCAACAAAGCCGCCGCCATCGCAACAGTTTCTCCGACACACTACCGCTACATCATCATCTCCTTTCTCTATCATGTCTATGTAGATCTATGATTTGAAGATCTATTTTGTGTGTTTTATTTAAATATGTAATGACTTCCCATTTTTCTATCATCAGGCAATACATACAAACAATCCCATATTTTTTTTATCATAAATTAATACATAAAAATTGGTAAAAAAATGAGGGTTCTTTCATCATCAACTAAAAAATAAAAGTGAAGCAAGAAGCATATGGTAGATTACCTGTGTTGTAGTTATCGAGAATCCACCATTTTTTTGGAAAGCTGAGAATCCATAATTAGATTTTAAAGTTGTTGATACATGGGGTGGGAATAGAAAGAGATACATAGATAGGGAATAAAAGGAATATAGATAACAGCTGTACATTTCGGATTTCCAAAGAAAAGTAAAAGACAGAGAGAAAAAAAAGGTGTTGAGGGAGGATCGAACTGGGTATCTCTGGTTTTAAAAGCCAGACATCATCCAATAGTCTATTATAGGAGTTAGTTTAAATAATGGAATTAGATGTATATATCTGATTGTTAGCATGTTACTGAACAGTAACACGTTTGAAATTGTAACAGGGGAATACTAATATATAACTAAAAAAATAGTTTTAAACAAAACACATATCTAGAAAACTCTAGATGAATAGTCATCATTATCAAAGAAACAGCTTGTTCTCTTTCTTGTTTGTACATAGAAAAATTCCCCAAACACGAAACTTTCAACGCATATAACTTTGTATTCTTAGTCAATCTACACACACACACACATCCTATATATCCATATATAATCAATCAAACATCCTAAATATTATCCCCATTTTTCAACTTTCTAATTATTCCACAAAATAACGCGGTATTTTCCACCTTCCTAAATATAGTAGCCATCAGTTTTTGTAGAGAGAGAAAAAACATTTTACATTCGATTATTACAAAGATCACGCGCTTTCTATTTTCCACCTTCCTCTTCGCATTCTTTTCCTCCTTCATTTTCAGGTAATTATATTGATATTCATATAGTTTATTTATTTTTATTTTTTTTATAAATTTTAATTTATGTGTTTGATGATTATAATAATTTGTTTTATGTTTTGTTGAATTGAATACTTGTTTTTATGAATTAATAATTAAAAGGGTCATGGTGAAAGTTGACTTTTTGATCTTTGTTTTATTTTGCTTTCAAGATTTATGGGTATTTGTTATCAAGATTGAATCTTTTTATCATATTAATTTTGTTTGTCTAGATCTCTGATCATATTTAGAATACCCTTATCTTTATTTTTTTTATAAAAATATTTTTATTTGTGTGGATAATCTTGTAATGGGGTTGACCAGGAAAGGTTTGGAAACGGCCATGATACCCCGGTTAGGCCGCTACTTGCCCTCCTCGGTAACCTGAACAGGGAAAAGCTCAACAAGAAGAATAAGCTTATTGGTTTTTGTTTTGACAATGAAAATTGAATTTTTAGGAATTTTGACTTTGAAAAGATTGTTTTTTTTTATTTATTTATATAATTTGTGTGTTTAATTTTGTTATAAATGACAATGAAACTTGAATTTTTAGAAATTTAGACTTTGAAAAGATTGTTTTTTATTTAATTTGTGTCTTTAATTTTGTTAAAGATTTGATCTTTGAAAATTGATAGATGATATGTATATGCATATGTGTGTTAAATGCTTAAATGTATATTGGAAGTTAGACTCCGTTATTTTGTTTTGATTTGTGGCAGTTTTGGTTTTGAGCATGGTTTGTTTTTGTTGTTGTTGTTGTTGTTGTTGTGTGGATATAGGCTTCCATTGTAAATAGATGGGTGATCACTTGGTTCTGGATGTGAATCGACCCATTACAAGGAGCGAGGAGATGGCGAGCCCCTCATCTTCTACCAATGCAGAAAGTGCTGTAGTGGATGAAAACGGGGCTTCGTATGACGACGAGGAAGCGCCTCTATTAACAATGGCAGAGTGTCGTATTTGCCAGGAGGAAGATTCCGTTGATGCTTTGGAGACACCCTGTTCTTGCAATGGCAGTCTTAAGGTATTAATCCATGGTGTCCATAACTTTATGAAGGGAATTTAGGCCCTTTTGTTTTCTGGTTTTGTGTTTAATATATGAGAAAAACGATTTCACAGAAATAAGGAAAGAGAAAGACTTGATTACAATGAAAACTACTTACTTTTTCATTCATATAAGGCCTATATATAGTCCCTAGACTTTAGGGACTAGACTCTTGCTAGAAGTTAAACAAAACATGGACCTAATGCACTGTGGTTTTGACCACTTCTTTCTCCTAAAGAAATGCATGTGACTCTTGAATTAACTAACACAGTGGAAGACTATGTCAAGCATTTTTCTCCCATGCTAATTAAAACAAGACACTGACTTCATGGGACTTACTAACATACTAGACCTTAACTTAACTTAACTTACTAAAGACACTAAATAAAAATAAACTCAAAAAATAGCCCCTTAATGTCAAGATTATCCAACAATCACCCCTATAATCTTGACATCAACCCATATCTCTTTCAAAACAAAGTCGGTTCATCATCCATCTCGATCAAGTTAACCTCCTTTTCTTTCCCCTTCCACTTAGTGCACTCATTTGCAAAATGGCCAAACTCTCCACACTCATAGCATCTGAATTTGCTCTTGTCAAACTTACCTCTTCCACGTCCTTTTCCACCTCTACCCGATCCACTTCCACGGCCTCTACCTCGTCCATAGTGCATGGCATCATTCTCTCCATTTGTTGTTGGAACCACGTTAATGTGACCGTCATCGATCATCTGTCATTCTGATATGATAATTGACGACTAACTGAAATCCTTATGTCCGGTAAATATACGATGGGCGTATTTACTATTATTGA
>JAOXNX010000032.1:2008648-2018671 GCA_028566075.1 Solidago caesia
TAATGATAAAAAATGAGTTGTCCAGGATATTTTTTTTTTTTTTTTTAAGGTTCTCAAAATAACTCACCCTATATCTGTTATCCAAAAGAAAAAATTGGGGAAAATGTTTGAACTGAGATTTGTTTATTATGGTCTATAATAATAATAATCTTTTTTCAGATTTGTAGATTGAAGGAAAGGGTTATTCATCATCTTCTTCAGTTGGATCATTATAAAATAATAAAACCTTAAGAAGGCGCCAGGTAGCAAGAAAGAAGGAGTTAAGAGGGAGGATGTTGCTGGCTGTTTTAATCGCCAACTCCGAAGGCAATATCCTTGTTGAACGGTACCACCATGAATGAAACCCCTCTCTATAAATATATATATATATATTTTTTACTAATTTTTTTTCTCTTTTTTTCTTAAAAACTAATCCAAGACGTTCATATGTTCCCTATGATGGATATTTTTAAGGGCAACATACTTGTAAGGGTTTATATATATAAATTATTATATGGGTTGTGGTAAAGGATCGATCTTTTTTGCTTAAAATGAAAAGGTAATAAATATTAAGAGCTGGGTGATGTATTTGAGTAGATCAATGCAATTAATTTGTTTTCTTTAAGGGTCTCAACATCTTAATTTAGATGAGCTTGTAAAAATATGTCTATACTCGAGGCAAACATCGGCTTGGATCTAATCCATAGTATGAAACATCTTTATATTTTGAACTAGTTGGGTTTGGTTACTTAAAATGAGTTTCAAGATAATTAGAGAATTCGATGATGTAATCGCCGTTTACAAGTCCAAAAGCTACTCGGTTAAGTTCTTATCCCGGAAACTAGAAGCCAAGAAACATGTTAAAATTTTGTAGGAATTTATGAATGAATAGTGTTGGTGGTTCTGAATAGAGGAAACTCCTCAATATAATTGCAGTTTTGAACTATTCCATATGGTGTCGTGCTATTGAAGCTTGATCCATTTTTATATATGTATCACTTATACATGTGTAATATTTTTGCAGTTTTAATGGTGTTCCGGGTGAGGAACGACTGCATTGGCGATCATTCTTAGTCAAACTTGGAGCAGATAACCTTAAAGGTGTTAAGAGTGAAGAACTTCTTGTCGCATGCCACAAGTATGTTGTTATTCCTCCTTGATTTCCTATAACGCTGATGGTACCTTGTCTCCCCTATGTGATCTGGCTTGCATTATACTCGTCTTGTATGAATTTGAGGTATGTATGGGAGCTGACTCCTTGTAGTTTTTGTCATACGACAATATTGACATGCTTATTGCATGACATGGTGGTAGCCTCCTACCTCTAGGCATAACTCTGTTTAGGGATGATATTTGTAGTCGTTTTTTCTAGGCATTACACTAATCATGACAGTTTGTCACTTTGTCCTGCCTGGTGGTTTATTCTTCTATTTCAACCATCTTATTTACCCCTTTTAACATGTATAGTGTCTTCTTTCACTTGTCTCCTTGTTGATAATAACTTTTTTGGTTAACAAGCAGTTTACAAATCCTTATCTTTTTGCAACTATGGTACTATGTAATCAAGGGCAGCTGCACTATGCATCAATATACCCTTTTTGGTTAAAAGGAGAGCAGTACCTCCGGTTAATCAAAATGAAATTTTTTCTACAATACAATTGTTGGGACTCCCACCAAAAAAGTAACAGCTACGGTATTCCAAGAATTGCCTTGGGAATACTTTATCAACCAATTCATAACTAAGAAAACCAAGAAAGCAAATGACAGTATTACAGGATGCTCATTGCTAACACAAACCATAAACAAATCCAGATACGAAGTGGTAACCTTGAAAACATCATGGCTGTGATGGGAAACCTTACACAACCGAGTTCAATTCTTCGGAATCTTCTAGAACTGCTCCACCTTTTGACATGGACGAATTGAACTTTTTAATGAGCAGCTTGAGTTGAACCACTACAAGTGTTGTGATCTTGTCCTCCTCTCTAGCACCTTTCTTGTGAATTCTGTTTATTTCTTGCTATATGTGATTAGATAGCACCTCCTAACGAGGCGACCTACCACACTCCGAGCACTGTTACCTTCTGATCGCAATTGTAATTGATTAATAATACTGGTCATTGCATCCAAAGTCGATTCCATGTTGCATTGTTAATTTTGATACTTGTTTTGAGAGGAGACATTTAAAAGTGAAATGATTATGGGTTACTGTATTGTATCACACAGAATGTGTGCTTCTAAATTAGTAGCTGGGTGACACTCCCACTAACATATTTTATCTCGAGTCTTCAAGTGCTCATCCGTTACTAGCCAAACCAGGAACACGTGACTTGGGATGCATTGTACATACCATACAATTCTATGCCACGTAACCTCGACACCTCGTTAGTCTCTTGATATAGTTTTCTATATAGAGTGGTGTATCAGCATCCCATTTATTGAACCACACTGAAACTATCTTCCCATATACATAATATGTTCTCTTGGCTCTTCTCACATGCTTAGGATTTTCTGCCCATCAACTTGCAGCAATATTGCCTTGCCTGATATGATGTAAAATGTTTCTAATTTAAATTGTCAAGGTGTTTAGTTTTATACTTTTAAGGGTAACCAGGATAAAATTTCACACCTACCCCTTTGATGTACTCAAAAGTCATCTCCCATCACAAAGTCCCAGAAATCAGACACATGAAAGCTAATAACCAGTTATTGGATGGTCAAACTCTGAAACATACTTGTGCGCGTAGAACTCAGTAGTACCCCATGCCGCATTATCATCATAATGCTTTATCTGACTAAATTAGTCTGCTAAGTAGAATGCATTTGTGACCATAATAGATTCTTTGTATACAAATAAACATCTCTAAATGTGTTATATTTCTGATGGATACCAAAGGCAATCTAATAGTGTGAGGATATGCTTAAGTGACCAAGTGATTAATAATATTGTTTTAGCCAATAATGAATTAATGAGTCAAAAAATACCATTCATTCTTCAAATTGACTTCTGGTTTGATTGTCATGACATATCACTTTTCTTCATAAAAAGTCCCAACTTTATGGTTTATGCTTTTATGTGGCGATTAGTAATGAATTTTTTTCTTTCGTCTTCAATCACAAAAGAAACAGCAATAGAAATTGCACGTAAATAGAGGACTTGAAGTCAAATTACTCATTTCAGATGCCTTCTATGTATATGGTATGTTTTTGATGCATTGAAATGGTATTTAGAAAAGGCATGACTCTTGATATATCTCAAAGTTAAGCATCCACCCAGTCATTCATACATGCAAGAGCTCACTCACACATACCAATTATAGAAAACCTGCTTAAGTGGATCTCATTAATATCCTATATAATAATTTTTGGTTGACAAGGTCCAACTGTAGTTGCTATGCGTATAGATGATACATACAACTTATTAATGCCTTCATTATTATAATTTGAGTTATAGAAGATTATCTGTTTGCATTTTACTGTATAGGTTTTTTTATACACTCTATGAAGTTACTTATCTATGTATGGGTTCGAGCTTGTGTAAAGCTACTTTATCACAAAGCATTGTAGGGTGCTCATAAACAATTACCTATATGAACATCTCATAATTTTCCATCTCTGCTTTTGTATTGATTTACAAAAATCGTGAACCTTATCTGTTTTACTACTGGTATTGCCTTATCTCAAATTTGTGAAGTAGGTACTAGTGAGATCGACAGGCAGGGTGTATTACAAAATCAGTTGTTTACTAATATTCTTCTATCTATAAATTGAATGAAGTGGTATTAAAAATGGGATGACTCTATATGCATTTTTTTCCATGCTTATCAAGTTATACTATGTGTCAGTTCAATCTTTGATTTGTCGTCGTTTTTTCAGGTCTGTATATATCGTGTACACTGTGCTTGGACAAGTCAGCATCTTTCTTGTTGGCAAGGATGAGTATGACGAACTTGCTTGTAAGCATATATTAATTTTTCTTTACTCCAGTCATTTATATTTTTCTCATATTCTCATTTGAATTGCTTTGTTCGCTTATTTAAAAAAAAAAAAAAAAAAATCCATTTTACTACTATCCATTTGCTAAAATTTATATTACCAATGATGCTGATATACTCAAAATTTTATTTTGCGTGTGGGTGTGTTGAAGGGTATTTTAGATATCTCAAAAGTAATCAACATGTGTCAGGTCAAACATTATAATTTTCATGGAACAGGGTATCATTGTTGTCTCTCTTTCCCCCAATCCCCACATAATAAGAGAATAATGTTTCATTATTTTGTCAAATTATTTCTTTGTTTCCAGCTGTTAATGTTGCTTTTATCTTTCTTTAAGTGTCAGAAGCAATTTTTGTTATTACCTCGGCCATAAAGGATGTATGTGGGAAGCCTCCGACAGAGCGCCTTTTCTTGGACAAGTATGGTAGGATATGCTTGTGCCTCGATGAGATTGTGTGGAAGGTGTGCTCTACTCCTTAACTCCTTTAGTCGATAGTCTTTTACTTACTCTGAAATGTTTGTATAGAATAACCTAATCAATATACATTGAAATGGTAGTTGACCAACTTATATTTGTCCTGATTCTTGAAATCCCCTTCGTACCAATATAAATGCAACTCTTGCTGGTCACATAGGTCAATAGAAGTGTCTGTCACCCATTGAATATCTAAAATTCCTACCAACAATGACAAATTAGGGATCCTATAGGCCTCGGTGAGTGATATCAATGTTTCTGTTGGCCTCATTTCTAAAATGTTGGAGTAAGGTTCGTAAGGATAATCAGTATATAGAAACCACAAAGTGAAGATGAGCAAAAAGGGATTCTTTGCATATATAGTGATTCATGCATAGTCAGTTTTACCTTCCATTTAGTTTCTTCATCCCAGTTATTTTATTTAGACAAAGTCGGTTATATGGGACATACTATATGCCGAGCAGATAGTCAAAGTATAGTAAAAGTGAATAGATGTAAATCATCTTGCATAGACGGTGATTATAGTTTCGTTTGACCGGTTGCTTTTTCTATCATGCTGGTTCATTTGCGATATAAACATGAATGGTAATATGGGTCCCACGTAATTGGTAAATAGGTAAAAATGCGACAATTATTGTTAGCTAAAGAAGTGATTATGTAGTTGATGACACATTTGCTCGTGTCTCTCATTTTTTATAACATGGGGTTCATTTATGTGATATGGTATGGGGTCTGCAATAAAGTATGAAAGATGGAGGAAAATAGTCAAATTTTGTAGATAAAGATGCAAGTCTTGTGTAACGCCTTTTGTTGTCATTGTGTTTATTCCACATAATGAAGTTTGTACTAATTATATCGGTTCATCATGAAGGGGTTGTTGGAGAACACAGACAAGGATAGAATCAAAAGGCTGATAAGGTTGAAGCCTCCAACTGAGTTTTGATGAAAAAATCATCTTGCTGTACGAGATGTATTGTGTCTTCTCAAAATTTTCTGATTCATTGTATAAAAGGCAATGCCCAGTCCATCACGGTGTGCCATTTTCTTTTGCTTCTAAATGTTGAGTTGTTTCCAGCCTTTTATGTCGTGTGACTATGGTTACTTCATTTTGATATTATGCTAGGTATATTCTATCATTGTTGCCTTTTTTAATTTTGTCCAATGTTTTTTCATATTTTGTCAAAATGGGTGTGCAATCTGGTAGGGGTGTGGCGTAAAATGATAGGTGGGAAACAGTAAAAGTTTGCAAATGCAATGTAAACTAACAAAACCCGAAAAGCCTTGCTGGAGCTGACTATTCTTGGTTTTGTTTTGGATTTTTTAAAGCTGGTTCTTCCGGTCTACTCAAAATCTGAACTTGATTAGATTGTTTTATTTTCTACAAAGTTCAAATTATGCTACTTTAGATATGTATTAACCTGAATATGTATTAACCAAATGATAGAGAATGCTATAACAATTTAAATCGCCTCCAGTTTTTATTATATTCAGAGTTAATTTTTGATTCAGTCCCAATCCCAATCTGATGGACACCCCTTGTAGAAAGCAAAGAGAATTGCAGATTTTGTGGATCAAATCGCAATACCACTAGTATTGTTAAATCTCCCATTTTGTGAAGCTGAAAGATAATTTTGCAGATTTTGAAATGATATACCGAATAACATCATGTATTAGTTTACAAGACCATGTATATATGACAATAATAATCATCTTGAAAGAAAAGGTAATTGACCTTCTGGCGCATGTGGCCGTCCTTACTGATCGGTCTCAAGGCCAATACGAGATAGGTAAGTTGTGTAATATTATAGCTAAGAGGATGAGGATGGAATTTTAACTTTGTGACCTCTGTTTTACGAACTTTTGATGACTACTATACATCTTTAATAACAATTATTTAAATCTGAAATATTATTTTATATAGAAATGGTACCCGCATAATGTGCGGTGATTGATGGTTAAAACTTTAAGTTTTTTGTATCAATTAAGTCATCAATTTCAATTAATACATACAGCTAAGGGTGATGATAGCCGGTGACCGGTTTTGCTGACCGCCGGATTTGGGTTATCTAACACATAGGTATATTTTAGATTGTGTTTTTATTTATTGATGGAATATTAAAAAATGAATATGATTTTCTAAAATTACTATTATATCCATACTAATATTTTTTTTGCCAAATTAGAAAAACAATTTATTATTAATTATGTAAATAATACTTAACAAAATTATTTTGTTCTTAAAATTTTCAAAAACTAAGTCACCATCCTTATGCTTTATAAAATATAGATGGTCATTATTGATTTCAGTTTTTTATTTGGCTTTCTAATCACAACCTAAGATAGGAAAGTTATATAATTTTATGAACTAAATTGTGACTACATCTTCTTTGTTGGAAACAATCTTTTGAACCCTATCAATGAATTTCGACATTGTTTCCAAGCCTAGAGAGTTAGCAAACCAAGTAAGAAATTAAAGTCATTTTCTATACAGTAATAAATATGTGGAGATATCCATGTAAGAAAGTTATTGAATATGTCATGTTGTATGTTCACCTACTGATTTCTTTTAGCAAGATTAAGTAATACATGTCCACATAAGAGAGTTGTAAAACAACAACAACAATACCTAATTCCGTCAAAGACGAGATATGGGGAGGTGAGATTTAGATAGTCATACCTCTACCCGAAGGTAGACAGACTGCTTTTAAGAAACCCTCTGGCAAAAGTGTCTGTTATAAAAATAAGTGGCAAGCAAGTGTTTGTGTGTGTGTGTGTCTGGATATAAGAAAATAGTGAATGTACAAAGAAGCATACAAAATATGTAAACATCACAACAACTCAACAAGAGAGAGAAATATTAGTGGCATGCAATTGTTTGTGTGTGTATGGTTATAAGTAAAAAAACATATAAGAGGTCAAGAGGATAACTGTTTACGCATATAATTATGGCAGATAAGTGTGTTTTAAGTCTCCAAGTCTAGGTCGCCTAAAACAACCGTGTATCTTGAACTGTTTTGTTCTAAACCTATTATGACTGGTACTTGCCCTGTCTACTGTCAAACAGTGGCGGTATTAAAGGGTGGGCAAGGGGGGCCAATGCCCACCCTCGAAATTTAAATTTTATTATGTATTTTTAAATTTTTTATGGATTTTTTAAATTTTTCTATGGGTTTTTAAAATTTTGCCACCTCTTAGATTTTTTTTTAATGGATTTTTTTAATTTTGCCCCCTTTGAAATTTTTTCCTGGTACCGCCCTGTTGTCAAACCACCTATGATTTGATTAGAGCATTGCTATTTCCACCGCAAGAGACGAAAACATGTACAAGTAATACTGCATACCGTATAACTGTTTTATGCGTGAAAGTGGTGGAAATAGCTTTGAGGATGGTGGAAATAGACAGCCTCTAAGATTATAGGGTAATGTTATAGCAATAATTATGTCCTGGGTTGGAAAGTTATAGTTGTATGATAGGATAAATTTAAGCAGGCAAGGCACGCAGGTGGTTGGCAGGCCGTCACTTCTGCTTCTCAAGGGCCCAAATACCATTTGTTTTTATTAACCAATTATGGATTACAAAAACCTTCATAAAATCCAAAAGCTAAATACAAGACATATGAAATGTACGTAAAAAGTAATACCGATGAAGAGTCTTGATCTTGAGTCTAGCGGGAGGCGTCATTATTCGTTTTCACGAACTCATTAACTAAGACAACTCTGTTGCAAATGAAGCCAGATCAACTGACAGATGCACCTAGGGTTTTATCTACAGGTCATGGGTTCGAACTTTTAGGTTGACATGCCTGTGAGATTTTTCCTTAAAGAGTCACTTTGTGGTAACGCATGCCCGATTAAGACAATGTAGTCTACCCTGAGTGACACTCACCCTTGTATGGTGAGTTGGAAGTGATTCGAAACACGTCGTTCAAAAAAACAAAAGACAACTCTGTTAACTTCGTTTCATCGTGGATGAAGCTAGACGACTCGGTTCTTATTAATTAACGTGGGTTCTTATTAATTAACGTGAATTGGCTATTGTCTGGGGTGAGATACTACTTGTATCATATATACCTTATGCTTGCACAACTTATTTGAAGACATCTTTGACCATAATGTGTATGTTCAGTGCGTGGTCTATGTGAGCTTAAAATTTTTTTTATAAGTTTTTAAACTATTTGAAGTAGCTATGTATTAATATGAAAAATAAGCTTATAGATTATAAGGGCGCGTTTAGTTGTAGAAAATGTTTTCTAGTTTTCGATTTCTAATTTTCTAGAAAATGAAAAGGGTTTTCAATCTTTAGAAAACAAATAAAAATTTTGAAAACGCGTTCAAAATTAGAATATACTATTTTCATTTTTCATATTAGAAAACTAAAATACATGTTGGAGATGTGGGGGAGGGGGAGATGAAAAATGGAAAACATCAAAATGTTATTTTCTAAATTCATGTAATAAAATGGAAAATAGTGTTTTCCGTTTTCTTGAAAAATTTTTCTAGAAAACTCTAATTTGATCATGTTTTCTGTTTTCTTGAAAAATTTTCCTAGAAAACAAGGGTGTTTTCTACGATAAACGCGACCTAAGCTATTTGTAGTAGGTTTAGAATTGTTGTACGTTTGAGCTTATAAAAAAGTGATTTACCTAAACACCCACCAACTAATTATATTTCAGTTCTTTTAGTTATATATGTTTCTTCGTTTATGTATATTAATACTTATAGACTCTAGTTCCAGTTATTTCACCGCACACTTTTGTATAATTAAAAATTTTAGCTTCAACCAACTAACAACTAGCTTCAGTTAATTTTGTCTGATAACTCAAAAACACCTTCAAACTAACATATATTGTCAATTTGGCCGATACAATAGACGAGTTTTGTTTTTAAACAACACATTAAATTCACACATAATCTTTAATCTAATTTATTCGTTCCCTGTTATGCTCATTCAAGCAGGCGTGACTTCGGGTTTTTTCTTGGACGCCTACTCATTTAGAATGTAGTGGGGCCGGTTAAGACAACCGTCTATCCTGGTTGAGTGAGACCTCACCCTTGGTTGATGAGAGACTTACTATTCGACAGTGGGCGTTAAAAAAAAGATCGACACTTCAGTTGGAAATTACATAAGATCTACACACATTTTTAATTTGCACCTTTTAGTGGAGCTCGACGTGGCTACAACCACGGTGGGGGAAGGAATATGTGGTTATCTTTTTCATTTTTATTTTTCTTATAGGTTTTTAAGTTTTTATGTGGCTATAGTGGATGTTTTGTGTTGGGTACTTGGGTATTATGAGATGGAAAATGATATATCTTCTTAAAAATTTCGTCGAAGACAGGTTTTAAAGAAGGTAGGTGATGGAGATTCAGAACTGAAAAACAATGATAATGAAAGAAATAAAGATGAAATAGGGAAGATTTTTATTAATGAAGATAATAGAAAAACCAAAAGGTCCCAGGGATGAATCCCTCTCTCAAAGCAAAGCCAAGAGCCAACACATAGAGAAAATACATAACATGCATACAATGTCCCTCCCTATTCCATTTATTCATCTCACTCTCTCTCACTTCATT
>JAOXNX010000032.1:2035790-2056806 GCA_028566075.1 Solidago caesia
TTATTATTTATTAATAAGTAACATTTAATTACCAATTGACAAATAAGCAAAATCTTAGTTGTCAAAAAATGAGTAATTAATGTCACCTAAGATCTAAAATATCATCTCTTAGTTATATATAAAGATATATAGAGTATATATACTTGCCGCCCCTTGTCTCCTCACTCCACCATTTTTGAGGGCTTCTTCTCCTCTTACGTATTTGCCACATGTCGCAAGACGCCCCACAAATTTGAAGCCTTACTCAATTTTGAGTATTATATACCTTTAATAAAAACGAACGAAGTAAACAGTAAAATGCATGTTCCTATGCATATTGTACAACTACTAAAGCAATGAATTCAGACTACAATATATACTTAGTTTATCAAAAATATACAAGAGTCATCCTGGTTGGGGTGGTACACGCTCCCCTTTTGTATTAGAAGGTCGAGGGTTCAAAACCCGGCCCCTTCACTTTCTATTTAATTTTTTGGTTCCGGACAAGAATGCATTGCAGGTGATGTGGACTTGGGTATTGGACTTTCTAGCCATGATACTTGTAATTAGTAATTGTTTGTATTTAAAGTAATTCAAAGGGTATATAGTCAATCTCCATAACACAAATTCAAAATAATTTAGTCAACATATTTGGAGACCAAGTGTGGAAGCAATCTCTACCGACAGGTAGGCATATGACTATCTATATCAACACTTTCCTACACTCTGCTCATGATGGGATATTGGGATTAGGTATCGAAACCGAGTATATTTGACGGTCAAGCTTCATAGAAATTAAATACCCATGGGCTAAGATCCAAATAAACATAAATGGACCAAAAAACAAATAAAAAACCCGAAGTCAAGTTTATGAAAGAGCCCATTGGGCTTACTAGGGTTTAAGTATTTAACCCAAAAGCCCATCATATCTTCATCAACCTCCGAAAAACCCCTGAACCCCTGAAGGCCTGAAGTATATTTATTTGTTTTTTTCAAATAACTACTGTTAAGATTTATAGTATTTATCTATAAATTAAAAAGAAAAAAAAAAAAAAGCACTTAAACCCTAGTTTCAGTTTTCTTCAAATTGAACTTCTAGGTTATCTCCTGCTTCACTAGTAAGTTTTTATATTCTTATTTAAATGTGATAAAATGTGTGTATAGTTTTAGTTATAAATTTGGTTTGTTGTATCATGTTCAATGTGTAGAGTTGAATGTTGTATTTTTATTGTTTTTATTGTTATGTTTTGTATATATGTTGTACCTTAGACGGGTAAACGGATGAGGTTTTTCATGTTCAGTTACCCGGGAGGGCGAGTCAGATGAACACGGTCTAACAGGGGTATTTCCGTGACCGTTTTCAAATATTTTCTTATCCACCCCAAGATGTTTATCCAGCATCAGGATGCCTGACCATTGGCTGTGTCTATGATTCAAAATACCCTTTTAGTATTTTAATAATATCTTTGTAGGTTTGGTTTAAGGATAAATAGTTGTTAAGGTTATGATCCTCTCAAGTTGAAATCCCTCGTGTTGGTCATGTTGAACCAATCAAAATTCTTCGAACGCCATCAACTAAAATTGGGCTCCCTGTTTATTATTTACAAGTTCATAACTTGAGACAACATGAGAGGATCGCGAACGAAGGATTGTGGTACTTGCGACTCTTGTGTTGCATTTTTTTGAACTTCGATTCCCTGTTTTTTA
This sequence comes from Solidago caesia, assembly GCA_028566075.1. Lineage (NCBI taxonomy): Eukaryota > Viridiplantae > Streptophyta > Magnoliopsida > Asterales > Asteraceae > Solidago > Solidago caesia. The sequence goes on from JAOXNX010000032.1 coordinate 2,037,477, forward strand.
AAAAGAGTTTGATGCATTTGATTTCACTTCTCTCCGGATTCTTCTTTGCATTATGTTATTAGGAAAAGAGATAATGGAAACTAAAAACAGCAAGGGGTGTTTGGCATTGCGGTTTAAAGTTATTTATCTCATCATTGGGTTATCAAGTCGTGCGGATAGCTAGTATTTAGTGTTGGTTAGCTGTCTAACTTTTTTATGGTCAAATAAAGATTGAGATCCTCTCAAGCTGAAACCAACGTCACAGGTCATATTTTCTCACCCAAGAAAAAAAGAGAGGAGTGTTGAAGTCTGTTCTTTTGGCAAGACAAAATGACTGGTCATTTTGGTATTAACTTGAAGTCCTTATCTGTCACATATGAAGTTTTGGATAAATCGTTTTAAGAATCGCTGTAGCAAAACTGATTTTAAATTTTAAATTATATGAATATTTAGGGTTGTTGTTGCTTTCAAAATTCTTATATAATCATAATCTGCCAAACACTCAGAAAACAGTTTGTTAGCTCATTTTAAAACAATCTTATGCAGTCCATTTTGTTGTAGATATATTCTTCCATATCGCATAACATCCAAAATGCGATGCCAAACATCCCCTAAAGATATGTAACAATTTTGGTCAATTTGCACTATTCTAACCTTATGATTTATGGTTATGTTTATGCAAAGTTGTAAAACTTCAGCTTATTTTAACGATATTTTTTGCATTTTCAGAATTTCATGGGTAACCCTATAACCAAGAATGAACCGTATGATGCTGATGCACAGACAACAAGCAAGAGAAAGAATTCCATATGGGAACATGTCACACTTGAGAGCGTTGATGTAAAATGTACCACTAGCCACCTTAAGCGGCATGTTACCTTTGGAAATTTCCCTCAAATGTCTTCATGTACCCTTGTTGCAAACACTAATGGTGCTCTCCCTAAAAAACGATATATAAGTACATCTGGATCTGCAAGTGGTTTCTTGAATCAGGCTCGTTGCAGATATGAGATTGCAAAGATGATTATTATGCATGAATACCCTCTTGACATGATGGACCATCTTGGTTTTATGGATTCTGTTAGAGCTCTTCAACCTCAATTCAACGTTATGTCCCGTGATGCTATTGAAAGTGATTGTGTCGAATTTTACGCAAGGGAAAAACAGGACCTTTTGAATCTTATTTCCAGCATTCCAGGACGTGTTAGTCTTTCTTTGGATATGTGGTCTACAGATCAAAGTGTATGTTATGTATGCATAACGGGTCAATTCATTGATAACAATTGGAAGTTGAATCGAAAGATTCTTGCTGTTAAGCTGTTACCATTTCCCGACTCTGAATCTGCTTTCAATCATGCAGTCCTTTCTTGCATAACTGAATGGAATTTAGACTCAAAGCTATTTACAGTGACTCTCGATGAATCTTTCTCAAATGAAACCGTGAAACAATACCTCAGAGGGATACTTTCTAGCAACAACCCACTAGTCCTCAAGGGTCAACTCATGATTGGCTGTTGCTATTCTCGGGTTTTGACTCGTCTTGCTCAAGATGCTTTAATTTCAATGAAGAAAACGGTTGAAAAAGTTCGTGATAGTGTGAAGTATGTAGTGACAGCTGAAAGTCACCAAAAAAGATTCAATGATTTGAAACAAAAACTTCAGGTACCAAGTACCAGAAGTCTCGATCTTGACAGCCAAACGCAATGGAACACAACTTATCACATGTTAGTAGCTGCATCCGAATTAAAAGAGGTATTTCCTTGTTTGGATGACTTTGACATTAGTTACAAAAAATATCCATCAATGGAAGAATGGAAAGAAGTTGAAGTTCTTTGTGTTTTCTTGAAACTCTTGTTTGATGCTGCCAATCTTTTGGTGGGTCCCACATTTCCGACCACGGATGTGTTTTTTCATGAAGTGTGGAAAATCCAACTTGCGCTTACAAATGCATCAAGTATTGAAGACGGGTTTATTACGAAGTTGACAGAACCGATGCATGAAAGATTCAGCAAGTACTGGAAAGATTACTCTCTGGTTTTCGCCATTGCAGTGATTATGGATCCACGTTTTAAGATGAAGCTTGTGGAGTTTAGTTTTTCAAAAATCTACGGTAATGAAGCCGAGAATCAGATAAAAGTTGTGCGTGATGCTGTTGAGGAACTCTATCTTGATTATGTGGTGCAAATGCTTCCTACACCGACATTTGTTGTTAACGAGAATGGGAATGGGAATGATATTGAGATTGAGAATGGGAGTGTGAATGAAGAGCATTCATTAAAAGAAGGCATTTCTCTTTCAACGGATGACGGGCTTTCTGATTTTGATATCTACATCTCTGAAACCGCGAGCCATCAAAACAGGAAATCCGAATTAGATCAGTATTTGGAAGAATCAGTACTACCCCGTGTGCAGGAATTTGATGTTTTGGGTTGGTGGAAAGTGAACAGACAAAAATACCCGACACTTTCTAAAATGGCTTCTGATATCTTGTGTATTCCTGTCTCTACAGTTTCTCAAGATTTCGTGTTTGATAGTAGGTGTAAGAAGATGGATAGATATCAATGTTCGTTAAATCCATCGACTCTTGAGGCACTTGTTTGTGCTAAGGATTGGTTGCAGCATGGATCTTCTTAGTTTACAGTCTTCTTGTAGATCTATAATCCATTCCATCGTTTTTGGATCATTGAAATTTGCAGGAAGGAAACGATTCTTCAATTTCGAGTCTGTAGAATACTGTATAATAATGTGGCTATTTATTATAGTTTGGTTGGGACTTGAGAGTTTAAATCGGACGTTTGTATGCTGTGTAACTCATTGCTAGAGGCATCGAGCGTTGATGAAAGATAAAATTCTTGTTTCTGATAACAAGATATAACTTTCTCATTAAGTCAAATATTCAGTATTCACATATATTTAGAACGTAAGACGGCACCATTTGGTATAGAACATCTAAAACTTAACTGTTTGTTAAGAAAAAGATGTCAAGTACATTATTTTGACTTTGAGCAGTGTTTTTAAACCGGTTGGTCGGAATGGATGGTTTAAGACAACCGGTTCGATAACTACCGGTTGGTTCATTGTAATTGAGCCGTATCCAATTATGTGAGTCGGTATGGTCGGACCAGAACCGGATCGGGTTTAAACCAGATTTGGACAGGTCAAAGTTGGTCAAATGTCTTTTATTTTTTATTTTTTCCGTTTTGAAGTTTTTAACGTACATCTTTATTTGTTTGTCTTTAGTGTATTGTTTTAGTTGTATTTAAGTTGTTTTAGCTTATGAATTATTGTGTTGAAATTTGGTTTTGTTTTTGGATGATTGAAATTAAAACTTTAATGAACTTATGTTGTTAAGTTAAAATTATTTCGGCATTAATATGATAAATGTATATTTCTTTTGGTGTCCAGTCAGACCGATAAAATATCGTGAAACCGGTTCAGTGTCCGGTCTAATTTTCAAAACATTGGTTTTGAGTCATTTATATACATCTTTCCCTTCTATTACATTCTTGCAAGCTTTCATCCGAGATCTTTTGGGATATCGTACACCTTGAATTGGGTAATTGTTCTTATGCGGCGAATTCTACATAGGATGGTTGATTACGGTTAAGTACATAATTTCCTTACCGTAGATATACCCGTGTGCCATGTGTTTGCGACTATTCAGAGTCGCTAGACCATCTTCTCTTGCATTGTAGACGGTCTATGAACATTTCGAGAAGCTTGATCTAGTGGACATCCAAGTATGTAACCTAAAGTCCAGGTTATCGACGAATGATGTCAGAAATATATATTCATAGTAAGACATAGGCTGCATCAATTGCACAGTCATCCTTTACAAGACTAACATAAAGTCATAATAAAATAACCCTTGCACTGTACAAAATCACGTAAAATAAACCACAAAAAGGCGGAAAAAAAATTATAAACTGCAACTAAAAACATGCATATATGATAACGAAATTAGTTTTGAACAGGCTTGTCTGCTACTAAACGGACGTTCCTCAATGACTCTTTAAACGCTTGCCAAGCAACCATGTAATGTTCTTGAGACGTCATACCTTCCTCCACGACTTGTAAAGCCCGTTTATGCAAGTGTGCATACCACTGAACCACGTTTGTGATATCCACGCTATCAGAGCCAAAATCAGGTACATACAGTCGTTTAAAATCTTTCCTCCATCTAGACAATACATATTGACTCGGGATTTCTTCTATGCCATTATGGTTAAGGACCGCCAATGCATGTCTACATAAATAACCTTTGAAATTATAACAGCTACAAATGCATCTGATCTCCACGCCTATTTTATCATACATTACTTCAAGATTTCTTATGGTATTCCCCTCGGTTTCTTGCTCTGTTACCATGTATGTGATGATCGATCCACTAGTATTGACTTGTGACACATTTAAACAAGTTGACATCATTTCAACCTCATACTGGAAACGGGAAAATATTTCTTTTGTGTATACGTTGGAAAGCTGTGACTCATAGGTGCACATTGTTCTTAACTTTGGGGCTGACTCTCTTGACTCACAATCATCGAATGCTTCTTTTTGGATTTTGTTTTGTAAAACTAAATCATGCATCTCGAAAAATTCTTTTAAAGAAGTTTGTTGATGGACATACCCGTGAAAAAACGGCACCATGGACTCGCCCGGTTGAAAAGTGAACATCCCTGCGAAAAACGTGTCTTTTAAGTAAACTGGGGCCCACCACTCTCGGTCTTCAAACAACTTACGTAACCAGTCGTTGTCGATCATATCAAATCGTTGGACCATATCACCCCACAACATTTCAAACTCATCCACTTTTATCGAACTATAGATTATGCTATTCAGTATTGATCGAAATTCCTCGGACTCTAAATTACCAGAGTTCTCGAGAATGCTTTCCACAACAAGAGGCAAACAAAAACGATGATGGGCCCGAGGAAAAATCTCAGAAACTGCATTCTGCAAGGTCGTTCTCTGGTCTGTAATTAGGGTTTGTGGAGGGCGTCCCGACATGCAAGTTAACCATGTTCTTAATAACCATGTATATGTTTCTTGACTTTCATCGGCAAGCAAACCATATCCGAGTGAAATGGTTTGACCATGGTGATTCACCCCGACAAACACCACCAACGGGACTTTATATTTGTTTGTCAAGCATGTTGTATCTAATGCAACCACGTCTCCAAAGTACCCATATGAAGCCTGGGACCTAGAATCGATCCAAAAGACGTTTCTTACACAACCTTCATCCGTGAGATCCATGATGTAAAAAAAGTTCGGGTTTATCAGCTGAACCCTACAAAAATAATCATTCATAACTTGTGCATCCCCTTTGTTCAGGTTTAAACGTCTATTCTTTAAAAGCTCGTTATCCAAGTCTGTTTCATTTGAACTTCCAAAACAAACTGAATCTAAAACAGGGGTTCGATAGAGCTTGATTGTTCTCACTTCCACATCTAAAGTTGGATCAAACTTACGTTTTGATCCATATTCTGCTATTTTACGTGACCTAGCACTTTGGACTCGTCCAGGATCAAACGAGTGGTTGTGATCAAGTTTAGCTTCATCCACCCGCCATTTACCTGAATACACTAACCTTAACCTAATCATTGCCAAACAACCCGTTCTTGTTTCCTTTCTTCTACTACTTGCTTCCTTTAAAGTCTTGAAACCTTCACAGTTGCAACAAAGAACTGCACCCCTTTTCTCTTTGCTGTTACGTTTTGTCCACGAAGATTTGACCCGGATAGCAAATCCGGTTTCTTTAGCATAAGAATAATAATACTTATAAGCATCTTCATATGTATCAAATTCCATCCCTGCAACTGGTACAGGAAAGTCTTTGTCTTGTTGACCATCATGCACACAATTGTTGTGGTTATTAGTTTCAATCCCGAGGATTTGATTACTCTCGGGATCATGGCCGTTGGTTTCAAACTCCCCCAGTTGGTTCTTATCTTCAAGATCATTACTTTCAAACTCAAGAACTTGCTCACTGTCATTTTCATTGCTTTCAAGGTCAAGGACTAGCTCACTGTCATTCTCCAAGTCATCACCTTCAATCCCAAACAGTGATTCAGTATCCACGTCGTTGTTTACAATTTCAAATACTTGTTCACTGTCAATTTCGTGATCAGCACCATCATCCTCGAGAAGATCTTCACTTTTATCAGAACCGTCTTCCATCTCAAACAAGAATCCACCTACACAAGCATAAGTTGATTATTCTTTTACGAAAAGAACAAAGAAATTAGGAACCTTAACAGCAGACAAAAAGAGTATGTAAATGTGTGTGTGTGTGAGCTTGTTATGATGATATACCGAAATGGGGCAGATCTTGACACTATTACTTATGACATTAAATGGGAACAATTCCTTTTCTGGATTCTAGTTTCGTTGTACTATCCACGCAGCTAAGAGACAATTATGAGACAATAAAAAGAAAAACATCACTTGCCGCCTCCCCGGGAAAGAAAACTTTCCTGCGATTCAAATTCCTGCAAAAACAGAAACAAAGTCCACTACTTTACCAATTTGTAAAACAAGGGATTTTCGACAAAAGTCATATTTGTAACTTACAAGCTGGCTCAGCCCGAAATCAGGCAGGGTATCAAGTTCCAAATTTGCAAGATCGAAAACCAGGTCACAACAGGCCTCTAAATCCTCCTATAAATTTTCTGGTCCTAGTTGAGCATAATCTGCAACACAAGGTTTACCCTTTATTAACCTCTCTTTGAAGAAACTCATCACACAAAGATCCTTAATTTTATGCAAGATAAAGGAATAATTAACAATAACAAATGACATATACTTTTATAAAGCCGAAATGTAAAAAAATAAAATATAACTACAAAAATAATAATAATATCTGCTGTAAAAAATTGGGGATCTTGAACCCTACAACTAATTACACATATCACTATGTAAGAACAATAAAATAACTTGATAAAGTATAAAGATTTATGAAAAATAAACATCGAAAACTCCGCAAAAAATATAAAATATATAAAAACCTAGTAACCATTACCTGAGGCTGAGGGGAAACGGAAGAGGTGGTACAATAAACACAGTTAGCGATGGTGTTAAAATGAAGAGGAAGTAGAAGCCAAATTGTAGAGAATAAGAAAAGAGGAGCAGATGAATTATTATTTTTTGGGAATAACTAATATGCTTGTAGTAGCATATAAGTTAGGTGCTTCGAAGTTAAAATTATGAAACAAATTTATATTTTCGGTCCTCCGGTTATTTTAAATACACACATATGATCCCCCATTTACCTTTGGAAACACCTAACATACATGCTACTAGAAGCATATTGGTTATTCCCATATTTTTTTGGGATAAGATGTTCTACCTGCCTCACACATTGATTTTGGCTAAATATTTTAAAAAAATTTAAAAATTATAAGAGGAAATGTATGAATATGTTACTAGAAGCATATATGTTATCCCCGTATTTTTTTTGCATATAAAGCAGGTGCCTTCCAAAGTAAATTAGAGATTATATATTTATGTTTAAAATGAAAGATGGGAAATATAAATTTGTTTCTTAAATTTGCTTAGTTATATACTACTAGTAGCATATAAATTAATTTTTTTTATACTACTACTAGTCCTAAAACTACCTAAATATGCCCAAATTCTTTATCTTTTTCCAAATGGCATAGCTCTACCAAGTGGGCTAATTCCATAATTTATTAACGTAAATTACTAACGTAACCCAACTCCTTTTGGTATACATACAACCACCTAAAGTACAACAAGTGCATGAGAAACCATAATGTAAATGCCTATGGATTACAATTACTAATAGGGTTGGTGTCAATTAGTTCACGGCTCATGTTTCTTGAAGGAAAGACCAAAGTTTGAATGTTATGTTGATGTTTGGTGTTTGAATAAATTGTGTATGTATATATAGAGTTGTTATAATTGATTTTGAAAGAAAGAAAAAGTTAACGGCTAAAAAATCCGTTTATATTCAAATTTAAGCAAGTGGGCTCCACAAAATTATAAATTCTCACGTATTCTTAGAGAGGAGACGCCCAAAATGGCTCTAGAACGTGGCGCTGCCACTAACGTTCTAAGAACATGGCTTGAGAACGAGAGCAAGAATGGCCCAGTGCCACTAAGGACGCGAGAACGTCACCTAGAACGACCCTTATTAGCAAAGGCCTAAGAGGTCGCACACATGGAAACACGTAAATAAAATAAAATAAAGCTCGGTATACATAATAGCAAAACGTGATAAGTTTGATGCATTTTTATTCCTTTAGTCGGGTAGAATTTTATTTTTTTAATAGTGTATTTAGGATATACCCATTTTTAGCGATAATAAAATAAAACTATCTTATATATACTAATAATAAAAATAAATTAGGAATTAAAAAAAAGGATATCATATGTACTGTAATGGTATTCAAATTAGGTATTGTCATCGTGAGTATCTATTTTCACCTCTTTTATATATATATATATATCTTTTTATGCAATAAACACTTGTACAGTATGCATTGTTTATTGTATATTGAGGGATGTATCTAGAAAAAAGAAGGTAGAAATAAGAACACTCATTGTCATCCTCACATTTTTTTCATAATACCGATGATTTCCAAAAAAAGATAAAAAAAAAAAATGAGAACCTTAAGAGCTTTTAGTTGGAAAAAACACCCTCTGTTTTTTATTTTTGTTTTCTAAAAAACATGAAAAACAGAAAACGCGATCAAATTTAATATTTCTAGAAAAGTTTTCCAAGAAAATGGAAATGGAAAACACAATTTTCCATTTTATAACATGAATTTAAAATATAACATTTTGATGTTTTTCATTTTTTATTTTTCATTTTCCATCTCCCTCTTCACCCGTCTGTAAAATGTAATCCTAGTTTTCTAAAATGGAAAATGAATTTTAATTTTGAACGCGTTTTTAGAATTTTTATCTGTTTTATAGAGATTGAAAACTCTATAAATGGAAAATTAGAGAATTAGAAATAGAAAATTAGAAAACATTTTTTTAATTAAACGCGCCAATACTTAACTAGGGAGTATAATATATACACGTGGCGCGTATGATGAACTAGGATCACAAAAACAGAACCTCTGGTTCCCACCATCATCATCATCATCAACAACTGAGACGTAGGACTACTGGACTAGTGTGTTTGTTCATATCATGGCTGCTCTCTGTCTTCATTCTCCACCTCTCAATTTTCCGGCTTCATCATATCCTCCTCCTCATCTTCCTTCATCCACCGTCGTCACACACCTCCTCACCACTAGAAAACTATCACTCACACGTACTACTACTACTACATTCATAACTAAAGCAGCTAATTCTCAAAACGACAACAACCAAAACGATGATGAAACGCCGTCGTTTAATCCCTTTGGTTTCGTAACTGATAATCCCTCTAGCCGTAGCGCTATTCAACTTCCCGAAGTTCCCGCTGAAGACGGAAACGTCGGCCAAATGCTCTATGTAACCCATCTTCTCTTCTCTTATATATATACAACAACGTATGCACGGTTTGACTTAATTTATTTTATAACGTTCACTATGTACGTTAATCAGAGCTTGTTATTAATTCATGTTGCTTCTTTATTTGTTGTATACTTAAATTCTTAATAGTATTTAATAGTAGTTAATACTATAGGATATGTAACATATATATGAATTAGTGATGATTAATTATTGAATTTTCTTTTGAACGGTAAATGTTAGTTGTTAGTAGTTAGTTTTCTCCAAGTTAGTATTTAAACGCCAATGCCCCAGATTTGAATCCGGGACCTCCAGAGAGGCAAAGCCTTCCACCTCCCCCTTGGACTCCTAGATCAAGAGGAGCTCATTTGGCATGATTAATTATTAATTAAGTGTATCACGTGTCGTGTCGTTGCAAGATGCATATTCGAGGTAACCCTACAAACTAGATATTGTGTGTTCAGGTTCCATTGTGGACAATTATTATGTAAATATGTATGAAATAATTTTCTTCACTAGAAAAAAATGTGTGAAATCAAATGAAGTAAATCAAAGTACTAATTGACTCGCTAAATGAAAATACACACGAAGTGTACAGATTAAAAAATTTGAGAGAAAGTTGATTTATTATTAGATGCCTCAAAGGTTAAAATTACATAGTATGATTTTGAATTTGGTAGCAGAAATAAAAAAAATTAAATGTGACAGCTAAACAAACGCGTGAGTTCATGAGGTCAAAATCTTGAAGTTTGGAACAAAATCTTCAAAAACTTGAGTTTGAGCTTTCAGATGATTGAATATAGGCAAACCACATAAGGTAGTTTGTCATCACACCCTACCCGTTACGAGCTTTTGATCTAACTAAAGAGGGACCGGTAACTCTTTCCAAGAACAAAGTTATGGTCGTTTGAAGTTGGGCTTCTTTGCAGCCTGTTTTCCTTTTTCTGTCCAGCTGATCACGAAAGAGTCTCCCAAGTCTTGGATCTGCTCCACATTACTTAATGTATCTGACTTAGGATTTTTCTTTAGTCCGGGTTGTTTACAATGTTATTTTTTACAAGTGATTTCTTTCTGGAAACATTGTGCAACTTTTGTTGTTAAAATGATGTAATTTCTACTGTATAGAGAATAGAAGATAAGGGAAAGGAATATGGTTCTTACATCAAATCCGGAGGCTTTGTATGGTTTGTCAGGGAAACAGGTACATAAAGTTAGATATAAAACAAATAGACACAAATATTAACATCTAAACCATTCTTAGTATTTATGTCATTCCAAATTTGAGCCCTGCAGGTTCGTCTGATGCTCGGCTTGGTCCACGTGGAACTGTTGTTTTTCTTCATGGTGCTCCAACACAATCCTTCAGTTATCGAGTTGTGATGTCCGAGGTTTTGCTTCTGATCCTTTTATGTAATGTTTGATACTTTCATCTGTCTCTAGGTAGAGAAGGGCAGATATATACCATTTGGATCAATAATAAAGGGTTCTTTAGTAAATGATGTTATTAACATATTTTCTGCATAGACGATTAATATGAATTGATTTGCCTGCCATCTTGTAATTGTTATTCTTCTTCGTGTTTATGTTTAGTTGGCGGATTCTGGGTTCCACTGTTACGCACCTGATTGGATAGGTTTTGGTTTCAGTGACAAGCCACAGCCAGGATATGGCTTTGACTACACTGGTGTGTGGAAGGACTATGCATATACGAACATAAATTCATACTCTATGTTTTGTTAAGCTATATGAAGTTCACATTCCTAGATCTAACCAAATTTTTATTGACAGAGAAGGAGTACCATGAACAATTGGATAAGTTGCTCGATAAACTGGAGATCAAATCTCCTTTCTCGCTAGTGGTTCAGGTTCAAACCAATTTGACATTATTTATTCTTTATGGTTTAATGAATCTGAATGTTTCTTTGTCGCTCCTGCTGATGTTTTTACTTCAAATCTTATACATCTTATTAGAGCATTAGCAAAATGTATATCTATCTACTGATGTGGCACTAATGTTAACACTAAAACAACTATGGATAGACCCTAAATATCAGATCCAGTTGTTGATTGTTTCTCAGTGTGGTATCAATGTATCATATTGACAGTAGTTCCTTTCGACCTATAAAACCATACCTGTGTCCTTAATTTTATAGGTATGTAAGTGAAACTTCCATATGTGCACAACATGAATTTGGAAAGTAGTTATCAACAATAGATAAATTGCAAATACTAACTGAGATTTGTGTGTCAAACCTCATTTGATTTAGTCATATAGGTATTGGGAGTTAATATACTTGAATTCATTTCATTTCCTAAATCAAAATGAGTATTTTATTTTCAAAGTTCAAACTGTTCGTATTTGATCATCAGATATCAACTTTCTTTTTTATGAAAAGATCTAGATACCTTGTTCATGCTTTAAGAATTGTGACAATTTCCAAAATTGTAATCTAATCGTGCCATATTTTTACAGTTTGTCCACCAATGGACAAGAACCCATAAACTCTTGGCTCATTGGCTCATAGATTAGCTCGAATAGCATTAGTCCCAAGGCCCTTTGGTAAGTAAGTTCTCTGCTCTCTTACACATTATGCAGAACAACACATACCTGATACCTTCATATAAGCCACATCCCACAGCTTTTGAACTCCTTAGTTCAATTTGTATTACTTTTGAAAAATCAAGGTGTAGATACATATACCTGGTGAACTTAGGTGTAAATGGGATAATTGGTCATGTCATGCTACATCATGGGAATAGTGAACCAATGAGGATCTATCTGGTTGTACTTTTCATTTTTCCGGTATTTATGGATAGGTAATATATTTCCTGTTTTATTTGCTGAAACTTGTATACTCTTTTACCATGAAAGAAATAGACTTCTTGCCTATCCATTAGTCTACGTGAAATCCACATATCTAAGATTTCTTCGCTCTTATTGTAGGGATTTCTTGTTGGTTCTTATGGATTAACTTGGGCCTTGAAAAATCCCAGCAGGATATCCAAACTTGTCATAATGAACACTCCTTTGACAGCTGGGTCCCCTGTTCCAGGACTGTTTCAACAGCTCAGGTTCAAATTCTGCAACAAAAATTTTATTTTGTTAATAGCACTTATAATTGAAATATGCATCACCGTTCAACGTTCAGAACATGTTTATAAAATAACAAGATTTTTGCCTCTTTATTTACAGAATTCCGCTTCTTGGTGAATTCACTTGCCAAAATGCTATAATGGCTGAGCGCTTTATTGAAGCAGGTAGCGCGTACGTATCCAATAGTGCATTTATTTACTATGGACCGAGTTTGAGTGTTTGGCAGAGGCTAAAATATACATAATAAGAAAAGGGGGTGATCATTGAATGTTTAGCACAACTGAGTAACTGAGAGTTACGGTAATTTGCATTTGACCGTCAATCTTATAATTGCAAAAAGAAAGTAAGAAATCTTCATGGGTGTCACTTCACAAAATCGAAATAGATCATCATCAAACCAGTTTGGATTTGGTTTGTCATTTATTCCATTTCTTGGCAGTTCATCAATGGATGGGTTTCAAGCCATCAGGTGACATCATCTGTTGATGACCATCTTCAGATACTGACAATTCCGAATCATTTACTTACGAATGAGTCGGTTCGAGTTATTTTTATCTCTAACAGACGGACGGATAAAGTAGACAATATAGAGTAGGACAGCGGAAGGGTTTTGTTCACAAATTATAATTCCTTGTTTGCTAAGTTTCCTTGCTGCCTAATGCCTAAGTCAACTCTGCACCAAAACAGTAGAAAAGAAAGCAGATCATGCAGTTCAAAAGTAACCCAAAATGTGTTTTTAATGGATAAAACCTCCGAAAAAGTTTTCATTAAAGAATTAGATTATTATATTCAAGTTACATAGTTTTTTGTAATTACATCTGATACTGTTTTTACTTATAAATGCCGGAACAAATTAGGTAAAAAGTGTCTTAAGTTAGTTTGAACCGATCTATACCAACGTTATCCATTTTTCTACCTCTACTTCAAAAGAATTCTTATATGACAAGAGCATCTTTGACCAAGTATTTAATGTTAGAACTGCTATCTTCTTACTAAAGCTGTTCGTATGGCAGTTATGTTCTGAAGGTGGAAAAGGCTGATGTTTATCGACTACCATATTTGAAAAGCAGTGGACCGGGATTTGGTTTGTAAATTCCTCTTATCTCTGTTCTCCCATTAACGATTACTAAGTAAACAGCACCAAATAACTAATAAATAACTTTTGTTAACATTTGTTTCTTGAAGATGAGATTGTATATAAGAACAAGTATGGACAATGACCAGATTAATCATAGGAATCTAATTCTCTGTACTTGATGTTGTAGCTTTGCTTGAAGCAGCCAAAAGAATCAACTTCAAAGGGACATCAGGCCAGATAGCTGACGGCTTTGCATCCGGAAGGTATGACTTTATTGCAAAATCCAAGTCTTGTAGGATTGCATTATTTTGAAAACCAGTCTACATACTTGCAATTCTTATGTACCTTCAAATTTTCAAAGTTGGCTTCTTGGTGGCAGGTGGGATATACCAACACTAGTTGCGTGGGGTATTTCCGACAAGTATCTTCCTCAATCAATTGCAGAGGAGTTTCAAAAAGGAAACCCATCTGCTGTAACTCTGAAGTTAATCGAAGGGGCTGGTCATATGCCTCAAGAAGACTGGTAAGTTTGTTTAAACATTTATCTATCATACTTTCCTTAGTTCCCTGTATTACAATTCAAACATAGCCACACTAGTTACCTCGAGCTCGCCATGATTCTGACAATCTTATAGGACGCACATGATACCATCATTGTCTATGTTACTAGTTACCTCAAATATTGCAAGTCTAACATAATATATTAAATTTCTTTCAGGCCTGAGAAAGTTATTGATGCCCTGAGATACTTTCTTTGATTGTGACACAATTGTAACTTGTAAGTATACATTTGTTTTGTTCAGTTGAAGCACATGTAGTTTACTGTATATCCTTCTAAATTCACTGTATGTATCTCCTTGTAAAATAAGCAGACAAGAGCCTTCCATTTACTACTTAAAGAGTATGAAATGATAGCAAATGGTAAGTCGTTATAGTTCATAAGAAAATCCGTTTGATTAGAAAATTCGCTCAATGTACTTTAGAAAACATATGTCAGAGATATACCTTAATTCGACTTCGCAAACCCAACAAGATGTTTCTGCTCATTAGGCACTTATTGCATATTTGCATTCAACTAATGAAAATAATGGAGGTGTGATAATTATATGCATCTATAAAGTTGTATAATTTAGTTTATTGGACTAATTTAATCAGTTTAGTTACAGCTATGATTATGTTCAAAGATAGTATAATTTTTTTTTTTTTTCTTCATTTTTTTGCCGGATAGTATAAGTTTGATTTCCCTAAGAACTAAATTTTGAGTATAGACTTTGGACACATGGGAATGAGTATGCAGGAGTGAAAACTGAACCAGTTTACCATTTCAACTGTGTGGCGTGCCTGGTTATGACAATTTTGAGGCAAATCCAAGTGTATATTAACTATTTGGTTTTCGCCACACTCATACGAGGATCCTAAAATCCGTTCGAGCTCCATCTAATCATAGTTTTTCCTTCTAGTCCCTATATGGCATTTCTACCCAATTATTTGATTCCTGTGTATAGAACACTGGTTCCCATATAACATCACTATCTTCATAAGTTACAACAGATAAAACTTTATTATGCCACGGCCAGATGTACAAAAATAAGGTTACGAGTTCTTAAGAAGGCTGCACAAATACTTG
Organism: Solidago caesia; assembly: GCA_028566075.1. Taxonomy (NCBI): domain Eukaryota; kingdom Viridiplantae; phylum Streptophyta; class Magnoliopsida; order Asterales; family Asteraceae; genus Solidago; species Solidago caesia. The sequence continues at coordinate 2,052,726 of JAOXNX010000032.1, forward strand.
TTGCAAAAAAATATTAAGAGTTGGCCCCAAAGTTTATTCCGAACTAGAAACTGAGGCAGCCAAAAGACTATTTTGCTCTCTTCTTGGTCTTCCCGTCAGCCTGAACCTTCTTATCAACCTTATTTTTTCCCTTCACCTGAACCCTCATTTCTTCTTCCCATTCTTCATCATCGCCACTATCATCACTTTCACTTTCATCTTCACTTCCCTGTGATTTCTTTCTTGCAGAAGGCCTCTTGTTTTCTTTACTTCCTTTCGTCTTCTTTGTGGTGGCAGCTTTTTTATCATCTTTTTCTTTTATGACTTCATCTCCCGTGTAATCTTCATCATCATCAGTGTCTTCAGTAATTTTATTAGACTTGCGCTTTACAGGAGGCCTTTTACCTGTACTTTGAGTTCTGTTCCCTCTTTTCGGTTTTTCACTGTAAGCAATTTCTTCATCCTCACTTTCTGCTTCATCAGCTTCGCCTTTGCTCTTCTTACTAGACTTCGTCAATGTTTTGATCGTTACTTTGGCTGCTTGGTCTTCACTTAGCTTTTGCAACTCCGGTACGTATGCAGATGTCTAAAAGAGAGGGTAGACTTCTTCAAATTTCAATCAGTGAATTAATGAAACAGTAAAAACTTCTGTTGGCAAGATGGTGGGCGAGTAATGTGTCAAAAGAGTTCTGGTTGGAATATATCATTATCTAGTCCATGTTAAACGAGCCAGGTCATGTTGGAATGACCCAAATAAAGTATTTAATGACTTGTTGTTTGACCCAATTCCATTTTAGCAAGAATATTTTCTTTTAACCCATTCATTTGAAATCAAACCACCAAATCTATAAATGGGTAAACTTGCCACCGCTATATAATACTATCAGAGAGACATACCCTGCCTCCAGCTTCGATAAACTCAATCTTGTGTCCTGCCATAAAATGTAAGAAGTCATAAACTTTTTATTCTAGACGAAGAAAATATCGAAAAGAGCGAAAGGCTTAGGGTGCAAGAGTAGGTTCCAAACAAACTTGACTTCAAAAATGAGGAGCTTTTGTCAAGATACCAACTTACCATTTATTTTTCCAGGTTTTTTGCCCCATCTTGAATGACACAACCAATCAGCAGGCAAGCGATCATAGTCGGCATTAACTTCAACCGCATACCCAATAACCTACAAGTATTATTTTACCATCCACACTGACTGTTAAGATAGATCAACAACGGAGGTGGCACAATCACGGGTTGGGTAACGAGCTTTAGTTAAGTAGGTATTTTGGTATGGGTTGAAACGGGTCAGGTAGGGTTGATTCATGACTCTTTATCCAAAACAAGTACTCAGTCTGCGTTAAATCTAAGTTTTGGGCAACTCTTGACTCTGTTTCCTTTTAAAGTATGCTCTCTTATTTAAACGTTAGAGATAAAAGATAATCAAAATCGACTCGTTCATGAGTAAATGGACCAAAATTGCCACCTCTAATTAACACATATAAAACAAAGTTGATAAGCATTGTTAAGCACCTCTTTGAGGGACTTGTGTAGTGCTGCACACTGTTCTTTGGAAATGCTGGAGGCAATTTGTAGCGGATGAATCCTTGACTGGAGAATAAATAAAGGGAAAATTACCTACTTGGACAAATTTAGAAGGCTAGTTCTTGATATGGACTAGTTTTTGAAAGTTCCATAATTTGGACAAAAAAGCCGTAAGGAACAGTAGCTAATCACACGGATATATCTAGCCACTCTCATCTTGACATCTATCCTCTTTTTCTCTTTTTTCTCTTTCATCTTCCCCATATTTGCCCCCCTTTTTTCTGTGGCTTTGCAATTTTTTTGTTAATTGAGTATGCTAGCATGTGCTCATGATCTATATTTTGTTTTAGAGATGACAAGATTATCAAAATCCATTAATCTGTCATTGCCTTGTCTTTCACATGATGGAGATAACTTGCAGTGCAATGTATTAGGAACTTGAGTTGCTCACAACTTCTATCATTCATGTTCGTGGTTACAAGTTTAGGTTGTGCCACCTTAATTTGTTTAATGTACACTGCAAAGTGCTACATTTGTTTATTTGGACAACGAATACAACTGCCGCATTAATCTATTTTATTTTATTAAAGTTGCTTTAATCTTTATATTTTGTTGAATTTATAATATTGTTGAATCTATGGCCACTATTCTCAACTGAGTTGTCTTCCATTGGAGTGCTCGTGCTACTAGTCTCCGCTGGGTTGTCTTTAGTCGTAGTGGGGCTGCTACCAATGTCAACGACTATCGCTGAGTAAAGCGTTGCACACTTTATAATCAATGTTTAGATGTTACTACTTCTTAGATCCCAAAATGAATTAGTTGTTAAGAAAAATACAAGCTGGTGTTTCCACATCTGACTTGAGCACTCTGTTGTTGGTTGAAGCATCTTTGAATTGTTGGCTACCATCGGTGCGTTTCTTGAACAGTGTCGAGTACTCTGCTCGCAGTTGTTCCACCCGAAACACATTTTTGGTTGATAGGTTTTCTTGAAAAGAATTGGAATGGGATTGGAACGGAATCAAATTTTGATTAATTCATGCATATGCTATGGAAAGAATATTGCTAGTAGATACCCCGTAACTGTTAATAGATTGAAAGGAAAAGAGAGCAAAAACTCGAGGAAGATGAAGTTCCATGTTGTTGTCATTGATTGAAAGTCCCAAACCTTGAGATGAAATGGGAGATGAATCCCAATTGATCCCTATGTTCTCTTTTTTTGTTATGGAAAAAGGAGATAAAGAGAAGAGGGAAAAAAAGGGATATCGGTGAAGATGAAATAATAGAGAGAGAAAAAGAGGGCAGGTGTTCTTGTGAGTGGTTAGCTCCTCCCATCCGTGAGTTTTCACATTATTCTCCACGGTATTTTTGTCCAAATAAGGGATTTTTCAAAAGCTTGTCCATAGCAAGAACTACATCTTTAATTTTGTCCAAGTAAGTAATTTCCCCTAATAATTAAAAACTTAATACATTAAGTCAACTATCATGTTTCTTTTTTTACTTAATAAACAAAAATAACCATCAATTACCTATTTATTACTTAATACATACAGACATTATTTATACATTCAGTTACTTAATACACTCAGTACTTAATAACTAAAAAATGAAACAGGCCCTTAGTCATATGATTATGCAACAATGAACACCATTTGACAAGTTTTTGAAATTTAAATGCTAAAATGGAACCATAGTCACATAATTCGCTCAACAGGTAGCGTATCACGAATTGGTACGCAGCGTACCCAAACGCGGTACACCAGCGTTCCAAACGTTGTTGGTTCAGCGTACCAAATCCGGTGGTTCAGCGGTCCAAAAAGCAATAAGAACACGTTTTTTATCAGATGGTACAACGAACCAAATCATAGATGAAAACGAATTAAGCCCATTAATTGTGCATTGGAACCCTAAGCCAAAGGCTATTCTCCTAGGAGGTCAACGGCGGTCAAAAAGGGTCAAATCGGTTTCTACCACACCAATCAAGATCCGGCCAAAACGTTGCTAGATCTTATATTTCTTCTTTCTTGATCTATGGTGGTGGTGGATGATGATGGTGATGAGGTGGAGGAGGTGGTGGGTGGTGATGAGGTGGGGTGGAAAAAAAGAGATGAACAGGAGAAACCCTAAAGTTTATGATGTTTATATAGTCAAACATCTTTCTTTTTGTTCATATTGACTCCTCCATCTTTTTATCATGTTCAAGTTTAGTTATAATCTTTTATCCTCATTTCTGATCCCTTGACTTTTTTAAACATTTATCAACATCCACTCTTTAATTTGAATGGCATCTGGTTTTTTGATGATATTGGTTTTTTTGAACGATATTTGTTTTTTTTTACTACTATTTTTCATCATATCTAAATATTTTAAATATTTTAAATTTATTTACTTAAGTGAGCTTTTTTTTTTCAGGCCTGTGCTTTTTTGCGCATATAGCCTAAAGTTGTTTTTTGCTTTGGTGGTTTTGTTTTTCTATTGGATTTTATCATGTTATGTTTAAGTTTATCTTTATGTTATGAAATTTATAAATTTTGTTTACTTATGTTTTTGGTACAACGTACCAAATACATG
>JAOXNX010000032.1:2132280-2142747 GCA_028566075.1 Solidago caesia
ACCAAAAATCTTACACAATCGTGTGAGAAATATATATTTTATTAATAACTAAATAATAATAATAATTTGAATTAAATAAAAATTAAATTTAAAAAAGATAAAAATGGTATATGACATCAGTAAATTGATCTAATGGCTATAAATTAATGTTTGAATTTCATCTAATGGTCCACGCTTCTCCAATTAGAATTTTAGGTTTCTCTTTTATCATATATTAGAGATTAGAGATAGTATATATATATATATATATTATGTTATTTTATCAAATTCATTGTTTACAATATATGTATAATCATATAGTATATCACACGTACGAATAATCAATTTGTACATCGTAGTATTAAGACCAATATAATATATATATAACTCGTTATGTAACCGTAATTTCTTTCATTACACATCTATATGCAAAAGATATTTTTAAAAAGTAGTTAAATGTAATAATCATAAAAACATAACTTAATCAAAATAAGAAACTTGTTTACATTTTGTGACTAAGAAATAAAATTTAAATTTAAATATATATATATTAATTAAATAGGTTGTTTGATAATACGGTGCATTATCCTACCATACGGGGCAAATACCCACTTATAAAATTACCAACATATTTAAGGATTAAATAAAAGGTCTTTAAAGTTTGAACAGTGAAAAAGATGACTCGTCATAATACGATACATGGGGAGAAACCGAGTTATGATCGATGAAAAAAAGTTGCCGATTGAATCTATGAAATAAAATAAAAAATTTAAGTGTACGTTATATCTTATTTGTAATCCCTAATAAACATTAACATGAGAGAAAAACAGTCTAGGAAAAATAAAGTTAATGCATCCTATCATAAATGTGGAAAATAATATGGTTAAAGAAAAATTATGAAATAAAGTTACTGAATAGAAATAAATTAAGTTTAAAGTTCGAAGAGCTAAAAAAGAAAATTTAACGAGAGAGGTTGTATGATAATACGAGACATCATACCGTACGAGACAAATGAGCTGAACAAAAATCACTTAATAAAGTTAATGATATGAATAAAATAAAGTTTAAAATTGAAGGCGCAAAAATAAAAATTTTAATTAAAATGGGTGTACGGTAATACGATACACTTAAATAATACTTTGTTGTGAACCGTATCTGTTGGAACTCTACATCTTTTTCTATTTTTCATCTTCTTTTTAACAAGGAAAATGATTAAACCTCAAAAAAATCCTTTTAAACATTCTCTTAGAACCATAAACATATGGATTTCATTAACTTTTTTTTTTAATCTCAACTTTTGATTTTATTAAATATCATTATTTTATAATTTAAATGATTTTTAAGATAACGAATTAAGAAGTTATATCATTAATATCCCGGGTTTTACTTCTAAAACGATGAGTTCGAATCTTTAAAATGACATGTATTGGGATTTTTTGCTGGTGAGGTCCCCCGGGCCGTCAAAAAATCTCTGTTGATCTCTTTTGAACAAATACTCCGTATTTCCTTTTAATACTTTGTTCTCTTTCATATTCGTATTCGTTTGGCAGATTGGCATGTATTAATTAGTTCAAAAGAGCTCAACTGTGAAAACTATCATCTTGAAAGTAATTATTAACGTTTTTGGTTTTCACTTATCAAGTTTTTTTTAAAATTATTTTCTGTCAGATGTGTTTCTATTTTGCTTTAATTGTTCATAATGGAATTTGCTCCAACCTCAAAAAATATATCAATTTATTTGATGGTTTTTAGGGTTATTTCTTGAGATGTTTGGCATGATGTTAATGATTATGTTTAATTGTCCCATTAAAACCAATCGTTTAATGAAATGCCTCAATGAGTTTTTTGTTTTTTTTTATATATAATTTGACTGAAATGTTTTTCCTGTTTGTGTTTGATGAAATGCCTCCATCATTTTCGGATGAAAAATGATAAATGTGACTAATTTGGTAAACCTAGAAACATGCCTAAAAATATGTTGCCGGCACATGTGGAAGATTAAGCGAGAGAATTAGTGAAATCCATGTGTTATCCATTGAACCGTTAGGCATATATGAAAGAATGTGTTAGTTATGATTTGGTAGATATTATTCATGAAGAATGTGATACGTATAAGCATGTAGTTGTTGAAACGATTGATATAGTCGTTATTGGTACGATTGTAGATATAACTATTGTTGAAATGATAGATATAACTGATATAACGATATCGGTTGTGTAAGATTGTTATGCTTGTAGATTAAAGTTTAGACTTCAATAGTAGGTGACACTTTACATCTATGTTTGCATTGGTATGCAATTGAAGCACTCACTACTAACATCCTTTTAGTAATTGTGTGGAATTTGGAATAAGCAACAACTGAGTTTTGTTATCGATTGCAAAAGAATGGGGGAGTATGAAAATGGTGAACTATAACTTAAGGAAGAATACATGTCTAAATGGGTAGTTTAAATTGGATCGACGATAATATATGAATAATTAGATTTCTTCTTGTTTCTTGATGGTGGCTCAGAAAGGTTCACAAAGGACTTTCGTCTTGGTCAATCTTGATGGTGGCTTAGAAAGGTGTACAGAGGACTTTTGTCTTGATGGAATATGTTATCTTAAGTTTGTGTTAACCGTATTAGCTGTGATCGTGTTATTTTTGCTCATGACGAACGTCTGTTTTTGTGAATTTTAATTCCAAATGTATTTACAGGATGTTATAATGGCAGCAGAGAGAAGAAAAGATAAGAACTTGGTGATTTTGAAGAGGTGGAAAGCTTTACATGTAAGCAGTAAGCACTTAGTTCTCAATAGTTATAGTTTGTGAAAAAACATTGTTGATTTATGATCAAAGACTCATTTTATGAACTTTGAGGTATTTTATGATACGAAATAATGTCAGCATGTTACTAAAAAAACATGTCAATGTCACTTGGAAATGAGGTGGGCCAAGATCATTTGTATGACTTTGAAACTTTCCTTGTATTGATATTCATTTTGGTCATTGTACACAATTATTGTGTATTAATTTGAGTTGTCTTTTTCACATTAGTTCTTAATATTATCTCTTCTAAATATTGGGACATTATACATATTTATGGAACTCTTGATCATAAACATATGCATTTTGCAAAAAAATAATAATAATAATAATAATAAAAATGAAATATGAAACAAAATGAGAGGTTGAAATTTTATATATTGGTTTTTAGATCTAAAAGCCATATCCACACAGGTCCTAATCGGGTTTTATTCATTATAACTTGAAAAGAGAAGTGTCAGTTTATATAAACAATGGCTGATTTCCAAGAACACTTGTTCCTGTTTATCTTATGGCTGATTTCTACCATCTTGATTCTGGTGATATTCAAATCTACTCGTTCTAAGCATCAACTTCCACCTAGCCCTTTTGCCCTTCCCATTATTGGCCATCTCCACCTTCTTGCTCCGATACCTCACCAAGCTTTTCACAAGATTTCTCTCCGATATGGTGGAGTTTTTCGTCTATTTCTGGGCTCCGTACCTTGCGTTGTTGTTTGTTCACCAAAAATGGCAAAAGAATTTCTTAAAACATATGAAAATGCCTATCTTGATAGACCTCAAAACTCAGCTATAGCTTACCTAAGTTATGGATCAAAAGACTTCATTTTTGCTCCATATGGATCCTATTGGAAGTTCATGAAGAAAATAGTCATGTCACAGCTCTTAAATGGTACTACACTTGACTTGCTCCTTCCAGTCAGGCACGATGAGATTAATCGTTTTATGAAATCATTATCTCAAAAAGCCAAAGTTGGGAAGGCGGTGGATCTTGATGGGGAGCTGGTGAGAATGTCAAACAATGTGATATCAAGGATGCTTATGAGTGAAAGGTGTTCAGATAATGTGGATGATGCAGGGGAATGGAATCAATTGGTTACTGAGATAGCCGAGATTACGGGTAAATTTAACATATCGGACTACATTTGGATCTTTAAGAATCTAGATTTGCAGGGATTTGGGAAAAGGATGAAGGACATTCGTAGCAGATTTGACCAACTGATAGAGAGAATCATGAAAGAACATGAAGAGGCAAGAAAGCTGGATTCAGGATCATCATCCAAGGACTTGCTCAACATTTTACTCGATGTTGCAGAAGATAAGAGCATGGAGTTTAAGTTGACTAGAGAGAACATTAAAGCCTTCATTATGGTAATATTAACAGATTTATGGGTTTTGTATGTGAAAATACTAAATTATCTATTTGTCTTTTCAGGATATAATTACTGCAGGAACAGATACTTCCGCGATTACAATAGAATGGGCTTTAGCAGAACTTATCAACCATCCAAACATAATGAAAAGAGCGGTAGAAGAAATTGATCAAGTTGTTGGCAAAACCAGACTTTTACAAGAGTCGGACATACCAAACCTTCCCTACCTCCAAGCAATTGTCAAGGAAACTCTGCGACTCCATTCCGCAGCCCCAATTATTTTTAGGCAATCAACAGAAGACTGCACAGTGGGAGGTTACCATATTCCAGCAAACACTGCTATTTTTGTTAACGTTTGGGCCCTCGGCAGAGACCCAAACCATTGGGAAACCCCACTTGAATTCTTGCCTGAAAGATTCAAACAAAACGACTTGGATGTGAGGGGACAACATTTTCACATGTTACCATTTGGTAGTGGGAGGAGAATGTGTCCTGGGACGTCACTAGCATTGCAGGTGATACAAACAACGCTTGGTGCCATGATTCAGTGCTTTGAGTGGAAGGGTGGGAAAGACGGAAATCTTACTAGCGTTGATATGGAAGAGGGAGTTGGGATGACACTTCCCAGAGCAAACCCTTTGGTTTGTATTCCGGTGGCTCGGCTTAATCCAATCCCATTTTCAGTGTAACATGTCATGGATCAAATTCGTAAGTTTTCATATTGAAAAGGTCTAGCTTCCATTGTTTGTGTAATTAAAAGTGATCGATGTTCATAAAATAAAGCCTTTAGATATTCCTGTAAATAGGATGAAAACACATGGCAAAATCAAAGATAAGAGAGAATGTGCAGTGGAAGACATATGTCATGGATTACGTTGAATTATATCAATCTAATTATGAGTCTTACTCCTTATTCTCTCTTATTGAGTTGTTTAATTATTATAGTTGAATCTTTGGTGGTCAATGTTTAAAAGACGAAAGTTATGGCTGAACTTAAAGTCTTAAAGCAGCTGACGTGGTAAATCTAGTGTTAAATTTATGAACAAGAAATACTACTTATTGACTATTACACAACTAGACAATAGATCATATCGTGTATAGTATATCAAATGGTAAATCCAGGTCGAACAATAGAGACGGTGAATCTAGGAATATTGCGAGTAGCTGTAAATCTAATTAAGTGGGGTTTTAACCGAGTTGTCACTTTGCTTAAAATTAATTGAAAATTTGCTTAAAAATAATTAAAATGGAAATGCAGGTAGATAGATTTTGAATAATCAATTGAGAATAATTTGATTGTAAAATAATAATTAAAATGTTTGTAATTGCATTTTAGTTTATTTGTATTATTATCGGAAAAGGATGATGGCGGTGGGGAAGAACGGTGGTGGTGATGACGGGGAAGAACGGTGGCGATTGGGGGCGATGAAGATGATCGGCGATGGTAACCCTTCCATGTGTATTTTTCCATTTAATCTTAATCCTAGATGAATGTAGAGCCAAGGGATGAGATTTGTCTTTTGATTTTCAACATTTTTATAGTTTTCATTCGATTACAACCCTATTTATTTATTTAATAAACTAATGACATAATAAAGAGAGTTAATAATGAATATAAAATTGAATTAAAACAATAAATTGGTTTTGGAGGAATGAAAAGCGATACTCCAAATATGGAAGACATTCAACAAAAATATTCATATTTGAAGACACGGTTGGAGCAACTTTTCATCTCCAAAACTCGGAGTAAAAGTGTGTTTTGGAATAAAGGTTGGAAATCGATGCAAGCAAAAAAGACATAGGCGACCAACTTAGTTCTAAAACAAGTCTTGGAAGACTTTAATCTATTCTACGTTAGAGAATAACTCAATCTATAGTAATGGTCCTGTTCAGATGGCATAATATTTACGAGAAAGATTGGTATCTTCGATAAATTTATTTATTAAATTATTATAAATGAATAAAAGTTATACCTAATAGTGGAATTTCCAACCAAACATTTTTTTTCCCAGTAAGACAGTAATGTATTATACATTACTAAGAAAGTAATTACAAACAAATTCTACTCACCAAATCATTGCAAGTTAACTAGTTGGTAGTAAGTGAGAAAAAAGCACTACAACCAAATTAACTAGAAACTAGATCAAGTAATCAACTAATTAGGTCACCTAGGCTTTACCTGTTAGACGAGAGTTCAAATCTTGGCAGACGCAAATCCACCTCCATTAATCCTAGTTGTTAGGGGAGCCCAAATCCTACTCAGTTAGGATGGAGTAGAATCCAGTTAAGACAACTAAACTTCCATCGCTGAGTATGCTCTCATCTTTGGATGGTGGTGCTATTTGAAAGTCGCTATTAATAAAATAAAATAAAAATTAAAAACTAGCTAAAAAATAAGGTGGTGTTTGTTTGAAACTTAATTAAATGACCTAATACAATAAGTCATGTGGGTGCATTTGTTTTCAACTTAAAGCTTGTTTGTTTATAAAGTTTCTGTCATGATATATACTGTTTAAATAGATTAATTAGTATTGTTGTTTGTTTTTATGTACTAAATGAACGATCGGTAAAAAGAATTGATAAAATAGTATCACTGTAACCCTTTTCAGTTAAATCATTTTAACAAGATTAAATTGGAATAATCTTCAATATTCCTAAAAGATCATGCTATTCCGAAGAGATCATGCACCAAGACAGTAGTCATATAAAAACATAGTGTCATGAACCCTCAAGTCCTCAACTAATCTTCAATATTCCAAGGACTAATACACCCGATCCTCAAAGCCATCGCTAAATGCTTTAAGAAAACAACTTAAAAAGGTTTGTAAAAATATGAACCTAAAAGGTTTTTCTTTCCATAACTAGAATTGTATCCGTGTAATGCATGAAATAGAATAGTTTATCATTCTTCAGTGAGAATATAGTTGGCTAAAGATTTGGCAGTCGATTCGTCGACCATTGACTTTGTATGTTGGTCGGTGTTAGTGACATTAAAAATGAGGGATAATTAATGGTATGAGTTAGCTATCGATATTAATTAGTTTCCATTTTATGACCAAATATTAATTTTCTATTTCTTAATAACAGATTTTAAATTTGATAAATATTTAGATCAAACTAGTCATTTTGCTATACTTAAAAATTTAAATTTTAAGATTCATATCCAAATAGTGTATAATATTGTATAGATAATAACTCAAAAATTTTAAATTTTTGCTTTTCGTAGTTTTATTAAATTAAATTAGAACTTAAAACAAATGTAAAAAATGCTTAGTTGACCACCCACCGATGACATGGATGTTTGATTTATTTGGAAGTGGATAAGCAGGTGGACCAAAATCACAAATAATCAGAATAAAGTTTTTATCTAAATGGTGGGATGGTAAAAGGGATTTACTTTGAGGGAGGTGAGTGGGGTTCGAAACCCACCGTGAGGTATTTAAATTGTAATAGTTAGGTAGGTTAGAATTAGAATAGGAGCCGTTCAAAAAAAAAAAAAAGCACACGCCTATCTATATGTACCTTATTTTCGGCTACATATTCTCACCTTATTTTTATGTTTTTCCATCTTTACCAAATTGTCTTTCTCACTTGTTCTCTTGATCCAAAGGATAAGGTAAGTTAATTGGACACTTCTATAAATGTACTTGACTAATTGGTATAATTAAAAATATGTGTTGATGGTATAAAAAGTGTTTGACATATATTGAAAACACATAAGTTCATTCGATCCGAAAAATAAAGATTTGACGTTACAAAGTTTAATGAAACACTGATTTGATCCAATACATAAAAAAACATCTAATAATCTAATAAAAGTAACAAAATAGAGCTTTTAACTGGATTAAAGGTAAGGATTACAAAATAGAGCTTTTTGATTAGATTTGGGCATATTTATATTACAAAGTAACCGTCCGGGAAGGCGGGAATAATGTTTGATGATATCGCATTTAATATTAACTAGGAGGTTCGATTCCGTGTGTTGCTGCGGATATTCATTTTCCAATTTTTGACAAGAGTATAACCACACCATCATGCATATGTTTACTCTCAAAAAGCACAACGGTAAAAGATGTAAACAGGAAGCCGCAAATATCAAATGGAAACAAAAGTAAATACAACAAAAAAAACTATTAAAAACATAAAGGGGGGAAAAATATGGGGAACCAAATTTTACCAAAAAAAAGAATGGCTCAAAAAAAAAAATTAAAGCTTTAAAAAAAGAAACCAATATACGATAAAAAAACAAAATGATAAAAATCAAAAAAATTAATAAAAGGGATATAAAAGAAAACAAAATGCTATAAAGAAAACCCAATGGTAAAATGAAAAAAAAAAAAAAGGAAAACAAAAGGTTTTAAAAAAATTGTTTAAATAAAAGCAACTAAATCAAATTAATTATACAAAACCAAATATATATGACAATTCAATAAAATATAAAACTATAGGGTTATATATATAAATTTTTGGGGGGAAACTGTAAATATGAAAGTCCAAAAAAATTCACAAAAACAAAAAAAGGGGGAGGGTGCGTTTTGTGAGACTTGATCCAAGGACCTCTCCCTAAGAAAGCATGAGCCCATCCACTTCTACTAAGTGTTAATTTGGTTATTTTTGCATATATATTGTATTTAACTTGGAAATGCATATAAAGACAAAAAAACACTATTTACTTCAATGGAAATTAATATATATATATAATTCCTAGCGATATAGATCTACATGATTAGTAAACAATATAATCAAGTGCAGAATCATCGATTATATCTAATTAATAATAGTAAACAAAAACCACCCCAATAAATCCACCCCTACAAATATAGGAAGTGGGACTTGAACCCTGGTGGAATACCCCAAGGTCAAAGATCTTACCAATGGGCCACCAATCCCATGCCAGAGCAGAAAGGGCATTATTTGCTTCGCATAGCCACATTTGTGTCGCAAATGTGGCCTTGGCTGGGCAACCCGATTTCGTTTCAAGCATTAAGACCACCAAACGTTTACCACACCTTATGACCATTTCCAGAAATCAACTACACATCAAAATGACCTCAATTGACCACCCAATGACCTCAATTGATACAAAGCTCATAAGATTACAATATAGGTTATTGACTTATTGGAATGTCCAATAACGATATAAATCGGTAACAAACAATCGATTAATCACCCTTTTAGGGCATAGACCATAAATGAACATCAAATTCAGACCACCATACACCAAATGACCTATAGAATTGATACCATTCCTGTAAGGAATGATTATCACACCAATTACTTGCAACAATCAACACCAAATTGAACCCAAACTAAATGGATTGCAAATAGAATAGCTAGGGCTTGAGAGGAGGTTATGAAATGGTTTAGAAACTGGAATGAACAAGGTTAGGGCTGCCTAACCCCTAACAAGACCTGGATTAACTTTTTAACAATGACACTCAAGCCACTAAATTTGTTTAAAGACTCAATAAATCAACATTACAACTACGAAAACATTAAGCGGCAACTCAAGCGCGTTATGGTAAATCGACAAGCTACATTAACAACCAACAATCAATAACATCTATGCATATACGTCACATTAACCATCTAATCAAACAACAAATGAATTACTTGGCAATTAAAGCAAATAACGACATCATAAGCATCCAACGGTTAATGACAAAGTCAAAGATATAGGAAAAAATGATTAGGATGTTACAAATAATTATCGGTAATTTCATTTCATTTTTAAGGTCTTCAACAATTCTTTAAAGTGGCTATTATGGACGGAGCGACAGGTACGGTGTAAGAGGATGGAGATAGCGTGATATGTCACATTTGTCTTTTAGGATAGCTTAAATGTACTGACCTTAATGTCTTCTAAAAATCAAGTGTTTTATAAAAATATATTTTTAAAAAATATATGTTACATATATTTATAACGCCATTAAATGGGATAATGTGATAATAAAAAAGATGAGTATTAAGAGATAATAAATCATTTTACTCATATAGTTGTCCAAACTTGTAACAATTAAAAAAAAATGTAATACATTTTTTAAATCCTATGTAAAAAAGAGAAACAAAAATATAAATTTGTTAGTAAATGATAATAATTGATTTTTTTTTTGTTTTAAGTTAAATTAAGTTGATGTATACTTGTGTTTCTTAAAGTTGTAAGTAAATAAATCTGTATAGATTTTCAAAGTTTATTTCTAATTATATTTGAAGTAATTATATTTAATGGAGTATAAATAGTATCTAAATTAGTTGCATCACAAAACTTTTATAAAAACCCATCTCTAAGACCATCTTTAACCCTTCACA
>JAOXNX010000032.1:2142847-2155220 GCA_028566075.1 Solidago caesia
AGGGGATCACATATGATCCAAACTCGCCGGAAATCACATATGATCCAATCTCGCCGGAAAATCACATATGATCCAATTTCGTCGGAAATCACATATGATCAAAACTCGTCGGAAATCACATATGATCTAAACTCGCCGGAAAATCACATATGATCCAATGTCACCGGAAAATCACATATGATCCAATATTGCCGGAAATCACATATATGATCCAATATTGCCGGAAATCACATATACAATCATACACATATGCTCAAATTTAAAAATTTACAAAATCACATACGTTTATTTACAATGTAGCCGGAAATCACATACGCTCATTTATAAAATCTCGTCGAAAATCACATACGCTCATTTACAAAATCTCGCCGGAAATCACATATGATCCAACAAAAAATACAACCACATACATACAATATGCAATCATACACATATGCTCAAAACAGAATTCACAAAAAAACTTTTTTTTTTTTAACGGAATTTACAAAGAAACTTAAAAAACAAAAAACCTTAAACCTAAAACATCATATTGCATAATCTGAAAATCACATCTGAAAGAACGACATCGCTGGCCGGGAATCCCTTTCGCCGGAAAAACGACATCGCCGGAAAACATAACCGGATATGTTCCAAAACCCCACCCGGAATCTAAAAATCACATCTGAAAGAAAGCAAAAAACGGAAACCGCTTTAGATCGGCCGGATCTGAAAGAAAGCAGAAAACATCGGCGGCGTGGGTGCAAGGTTGAAGATGGTTGCGGCGGAGTAGGGTCCTGTTAAAAACCCACAATCTCTTACACCTTTGCCGGAAAAAGTTGAAGATCACCAACATCCGGTGGCTGTGCATCCACTCACCGGGAAAAAAAAATTGAGGTTTCGGAGTCCGGTGCCTGAACTTGGCCGTCGTGGTGATGGGTCGACAACCGCCGGCGGTGGTGACAGGAGGAAACCGGCGGCGACGGCTGATGATAGTTTTTAGGGTTGTGTGTGATATTTTTGAATGTCTTTATTGATTGTGTGAGAATGTGTGTGTGTGTTTTTTTTTTTTGGTTTTAATGATTTGTGAGGTGGGATAAATGGAAAAAGAATATATTTATGGAATACAAAATTACAATCCTACCCTTTTTATTAATTTCCCTTATTTTTAACTTCCATTTATTTATAAAACTGTCATTTTTAATATTAGACATTGGATTGAAATATTTAATGGATGAGATTGATTTAAAAGGTTCCTAACCTTTTAGGGGTTCCTAAAGTAACTTTTCACTATATTGAAAACACATAAGTTCATTCGATCCGAAAAATAAAGATTTGACATTACAAAGTTTAATGAAACACTGATTTGATCTAATACATAAAAAACATCTAATAATCTAATAAAAGTAACAAAATAGAGCTTTTAACTAGATTAAAGGAAAGGATTACAAAATAGAGCTTTTCGATTAAATTTGGGCATATTTATATTACAAAGTAACCATCCAGGTATAATGTTTGGTGATATCATATTTAATATTAATATTAAGGATAAGGAAATCGCTATTCATATCTCTTAACGTTATAGATAAGACGCGGTATAATGTTGTATACGACGGTCGAAAATTATTTTTAAGGACGGTTATTTTTATATACAACATTTTATTACATATTATTCATAGCTTTAAAGACTATGAATAGCAAAATCCTAATAATAACAATAAATGCAATGTTTTTTTATACTTTTATGTATCCGTAAACTAAAGATTTACACACAATATTGAGTGATTTATACTCAAACAATCTTTTATAATACATATTAGTTATTTTCAATTATTTATAAATAATTACCATACACTATCTGTATGTCTGTAAGGGTAAAGACTAGTTAATTATATACTCCTTCTGTCCCATTAGAAATGTCTTGTTTTGAATTTTTAAAGTATTTGTTTTTCAACTTTAACCTTAAATATACTTTTTTGTGTTATAAGAAAATTATATCAATGTAAACACATCTAAAACTCAATCAATCTGTATAACTTTCATCAAGTATTATACTCCAACACAAACAAAAATATTTAAAGTAAGTTGAAAAACAAAGATTTTAAAATTTTAAAATAGGACACTTCTAACGGGACGGATAGATTATAAGACAAGGGTTAGTCATTGAGTATTTTCAAAAAACGATAAGTCATGCATCATGTTCCATTTGACTCCTTTTATATCATCTTCCAAAAACCAGAGATTGAAGTATATCACCGAATACCATTTAAACCAATAAATTGTTAGAAACTATTTTTTTTTTAAAACAAAGTTGTTTAAAACTATTTGTCACTTGCAATTATATGATATCCTTTCCTTTAAATTGACCCAAAGAATAACGTGCTTTCTTTTTGAAACAAGATAAGAGAAATCAAAATCCATGACTTTATATACTTTTGCCTTAAAGCTACTATAAATAATTGGATTTGCAATATAAAGTCACGTGGTTTGAAGGACTATATTTAGTATAGTTTATCTTTCCTTTGATAATGAGTTTATCTATATCTATGGTTAACTATATGAAATTTAACATTTGTGGTAATTATATACTTTAAAAATCAACTAGATTATAAATAGACATATTTTTGGAAATGATTTATATTTACTAATATTAAACTAAAACTAATCATTTTTTATATCTAAATGATCATTTATCTTTTATTTTTAAAATGATTTGTAAATTCTAATATAAACTAAAATTACATGAAAATTGTGAAAATTTCATTTTTATCCAATCGTAATAGTATCATAGAAATAACAAAAAGTCCAAACACATCGAGATATTATTAATCATCATCGCAACACATAAATATTTTTCTAGTATAAACTAACTTGTGCTGCATATATATATATTTCCCTTATATTGTACAAAATAACCATAAAAAATGGTTCTCTATTTCTTATCTTATACAAGATACAAAAGTATCAAGAATTCAACGTTAAGTTCATTAAGGTTAATGGACCGCTTCATCCTATTAGATACAAGTCCATATCTCTGTGGCATGGATCGATCGATATTGACAAATCAGACGTAAAATTAAGGGTTTTTTTTTTTCCCTTTGTTAATTAAAATGAAGAAAATGAAAGAAAAAAAAAACTAGATTTATACTCAATCTCAGATAAGTTATTAAAAAAGGTAGACATCTTTCAAGTTCTTATTTTTTTGTACAAGCTTAAAGAACAAGTCATATATTTAGATTGTCATTGTTATTCCATTACAAAATTGATTAAAATTATTCGGAACGAAGAATCATCTTTTGACTCAAATATATTTACTTTAATAAAGGTCTTTGTGGCCAAAACAATTAAAATACAAACGATTTTGCTAATTAACAGTCCTAAAATCTATCAATAATCTATTATAAAATGAATAAAAAATTAGTACCTTATAAATTATAATAAAAAGCTTACCCTTTGAATTAACAAGAAGGTACAAATTGTTATGCACGTTAGGCTGTTTTTAACAAAACTCATATTCAATTTTACTTTGGCCTTACCCAATGTTCACCTCTTTCTCTCGTAATTTTCTTCAGATAACACTTTAGAAAACTTCTGGAAAAATACATGAGAAAGGGCCAAAAGATAAAAATTGAAAAATTACAATAGAGAGAGTCTTATCTCCGTACGATCTTTCACGGAGTAAAGTAAAGAAAGAACATCCTATCCTAAATTACTACCAAAAAATCCATCTAACAAATCTAAACCGTCCGATGAATCCTCCGACGACTACACCGAACAACCTCAAAAAACAATCCAATCACCTTAAAACACTTGCATATGATTTATGTGTCCACCTTATCCATTTATTCTTTCTATATCTCATCTTTTTTCAAACTATATAAATACCATGCACCGCCACCTTAACTTAACCCCACATTATATTCTATTCTATTCTATTTATATATTCCATACAACATATATAGATTACATTACACACTACAAATAACTTATATCTCCATATAATAATTTTTTTCATTTTACTTAGCAAATTATTTTGTTAAATTTTTTTAAAGAAGTTTTTGATATATATAGTAAGCATATATAGATATATATGGCTCCGGCTATATTGACAACATTAGCGACGGAGATAATAATTCCGGTATGTGCGATTGTTGGTATTATATTTTCGTTGTTACAGTGGGTTTTAGTGTCAAAAGTTAAAGTTACACCAAGTGAAAATATTAGTAGAGGTAAATCAAATGGTAATTATGATGATGAGTTGTTGATTCAAGAAGATCAAGAAGATGGTGTTGATGGTTATAATGTTGTTATTAAATGTGCTGAGATTCAAAATGCCATCTCTGAAGGTATGGATGGATTTTTATTTATTATTTTTAAAATAAGAAAGAAAAAAAATTGATATTTTTTGATATTTTTATGATTAGTGTGGGTTGGTTTTGGATTAATATATATGTGAAATGATGATGAGTTGGATATTTTATGTCTAAGAGGGTGTAAAAGATCTGATTATTGTGTTTATAAAAAATAAATCATGAGAAAATAGTGTTTTGATAAAACCACATAAAAAACTAGTTCTAGTGTTTTATTTTTGGCTTTCCGGCCTATATCGAAAATGCAGTTTTGAAAAAGCAGGTCGACAAAATACAATTTGGTGTATCGTTTTTCTAATTATGTACTTCAACTTTTAAAACTTAAATAGTATTGTACGTATCAATTTATGTGAGAGTGGTAATCTACTTATAATATTTTTTTTGGAACAACTATGGGATACCCCTTTTAACATGAAGAGGGAAAACCAACTCTGTTTACCGTTTACCCTTTGATGTAACTAAATGGTTTTACTGTATGTTTTGAAAGTTTAGTACTTGACAAGGTAAGTTTTGACTTTTGAAAGATACATACACAGTACTAAAACATGTAAAGAAGTACTTTAGATAAAGCATTTACCTTTCAAAAAAAAAAAAAAGATAAAGCATTTTAAATAAGCAAGCCCGGTAAATTAGTTAATTTACTTTCGGTTTTTACCAGTACTTATGGTAAATTATGGTTTTGGACTAGTACTTATGGCAAAATTTCTGGCCCTAAAATGTTTGTGGTGTTAGTTTCTACTTCTAGTAACTGTTCTAGCTACTTGTTTCAATCGTTGTAAATTAGTAGTAAATTGTCACATTTTTTGTTAAAAATAGTTACGAGGAGGTCATGACGGGGATCCAATGCAATCGTTTATATGATAATATCTAATGATTTGATTGATGATTTCTGTTCATTCAATGCTGGTTATTGGTTGTTTCAAATACAACAGGTGCAACATCGTTCTTGTATACCGAGTATCAGTATGTTGGTGTTTTCATGGTTGTTTTCGCAATTCTGATCTTCGTCTTCTTGGGTTCGGTTGAGGGGTTCAGCACCAAGAGCCAAAAATGTACCTATGATGTTACTAGAATGTGCAAGCCTGCACTTGCAACTGCTGCCTTTAGTACTATCGCCTTTCTACTCGGGGCTATTACCTCCATTGTTTCGGGTTTCCTTGGTATGAAAATAGCTACTTATGCTAATGCAAGGACAACGTTAGAAGCTAGAAAAGGTGTTGGTAAAGCTTTCGTTACCGCGTTTAGGTCCGGTGCTGTAATGGGGTTTCTTCTTGCTGCAAACGGGCTTTTGGTTCTATACATTGCGATTAATCTTTTCAAGCTGTACTATGGTGATGATTGGGAAGGACTTTTTGAGGCTATAACTGGTTATGGGCTTGGCGGTTCTTCAATGGCCTTGTTTGGAAGAGTTGCTGGCGGTATTTATACAAAGGCTGCTGATGTTGGTGCTGACCTTGTTGGGAAGGTTGAACGGAACATTCCAGAAGACGACCCGAGAAATCCTGCAGTAAGTGATATTCATACTTCATAATTCATTTTGAATGAAGTATTAAAACTGAGGTTTAACGGGCATGTGGGGTAAGTGATTCAACACAGATACTTTTTGGTACAGTTCGGGTTAGGTTGGCCCGAAACATATTTTGTCAACAAAAAAAGGAGTCTTCATAAATAATTTTTGTCAACAAAATTAAAAAAGGGTTAATGGGTGGGAACCCTCTGGTCCATGTACCGACTTGGTACCCATCCGCATAGAACTCATGTCCGGTAAGTCACCATCCTCACACATTGAAATACAAGATATAGTTTCTCCACTTGCCTTTGGCAAGTTTCGAACCTGCACAGCATCTGTGGGCCCATGTGATCACATGATGGCGGTACCACTCCATCTATTGATGGATTGCAAACAAAATATATGTTGTTTCAGTCTAAATCTAACTTTTGGAATAAAACGAGTTAGGAGGCTTAATGTAGTGAACTTTTGACCTGTTTTACCTATTAGAGATGCCCATGACACAAAGCAACCCATTCGTAAGTGAATGATTTGAGATTGCCACCTTTCCTGTAGTTTAACATCCAAACTTTGTGTTTCTAACGTTTCTGTTTTTATTGTAGGTCATTGCAGATAATGTCGGAGATAATGTCGGGGACATTGCTGGGATGGGATCTGACCTTTTTGGCTCGTATGCGGAATCATCTTGTGCGGCACTTGTTGTTGCTTCCATTTCATCATTTGGAATTGAGCATGACTTCACTGCAATGTGCTACCCGTTGCTTGTGAGTTCGGTGGGAATTCTTGTTTGCTTGATAACCACCCTATTCGCAACTGATTTCTTTGAAATCAAAGCTGTTGATGAAATCCAAAAGGCATTGAAGAATCAGCTTATAATCTCCACTATTCTTATGACTGCTGGTATTGCGGTTGTTAGCTTCATCGGGCTTCCAACGTCCTTCACAATATATAATTTTGGTGCTCAAAAGATTGTGTACAACTGGTAAGCAAAAGTTTTTTTTTAATTCATTTATGTTTTCACTATTAAACAACTGATTTATATCTTATTGGGGATGTATGTATGCAGGCAACTTTTCTTATGTGTATGTGTCGGTCTTTGGGCTGGACTTATCATCGGTTTCGTGACTGAGTACTACACCAGCAACGCTTACAGGTTTGTTATTTTACAGCTAGATCTATCGGTGGCAATTTCTATCCATTTATGTATGAGGGGGTCAATTGGAGCTGTGTTTTATCTCAAACGGGTCAAAGTGGTTGAAATGCCATAAATGTAATTTGAATGCATATAACCACCTATATCGTTATTATTAAAGATTTTGATTTAATATCGGAACAACTTTGCTATTGCTATCATAAATTGATAATTATACAAATCATCTTTTTTAAAGAAGAAAAAAGACAAAAGATTTCAATCAACTTGACCTTGCCCGTGTCAGTCTGTAGTTAAGGTGACCCATTTCAACCCAAACCCATATCAACTTTTACCTGACAAGCCATCTTTCCACTTTTAGCTAGAGATTCTAATTCTATTATGATTGCTAATTCAATTTTCTTCTAACTTTCTGCAGTCCTGTGCAAGATGTTGCTGATTCATGCAGGACTGGAGCTGCAACAAATGTTATCTTTGGCCTTGCATTGGGATACAAATCTGTCATCATTCCCATTTTTGCCATAGCTATCAGCATCTTTGTTAGTTTCAGCTTTGCTGCCATGTATGGGATTGCAGTTGCTGCTCTTGGAATGCTGAGCACCATTGCGACTGGATTGGCTATAGATGCTTATGGTCCCATCAGTGACAATGCTGGCGGCATTGCTGAGATGGCAGGCATGAGTCACAGAATCCGAGAGAGGACCGACGCCCTTGATGCTGCTGGGAACACCACTGCCGCCATTGGAAAGGTGATTGGTTATCTTCTATACACTTTAGTTCTATAACAAAACTGTGTTTGTGTCAATGATATATATGTATATATATGATCTTATAGGGATTTGCTATTGGGTCTGCTGCATTGGTTTCGTTGGCACTATTTGGTGCTTTTGTCAGTCGGGCAGGAATTCAAACGGTTGATGTTTTGACACCGAAGGTCTTCATAGGTTTGATTGTGGGTGCCATGCTTCCATATTGGTTTTCGGCCATGACCATGAAGAGTGTGGGTAGTGCAGCTTTGAAAATGGTGGAGGAAGTCCGTAGGCAGTTCAACACCATCCCGGGCCTCATGGAGGGTCTTGCAAAACCAGATTACACAACGTGTGTAAAGATCTCGACTGATGCATCTATCAAGGAGATGATTCCCCCTGGTGCCCTTGTTATGTTAACTCCTCTAATTGTTGGGACGTTTTTTGGAGTCGAAACACTTTCGGGTGTCCTTGCTGGTGCCTTAGTCTCTGGAGTCCAGGTAATGATTATATCTTTGCTAAAAATGTTGTGTCATTAAGATTGATGGTCGCTTAAAAATTATGCCATTGCTGGTACAGGTGGCGATATCTGCCTCGAATACTGGTGGTGCATGGGACAATGCCAAGAAGTATATTGAGGTGATTATTTGTTTTGTTGTTGACATGGTGGTCAAACTGGATGGGTAATTGGTCAAATGGTTTCGAGTCAAACGGATAAACTTTATATGGATTGGGACTGGTTGTGTGTCCCAAGCTTCTATGTTCCTTCCCAAAAAGTTAATTGTTTTTCTACAGTTATGTAGACTAAGCCATGGTTATTTCTTGATGCGGCAATAATGGGCAGGTTGGGTAATGGGTTAAATCAGTGTATTTTTTGTGTAGATTGAAATGGGTTGGATCCGAAACCCATTTATATTAGAATTTTTGAAAATAAATAGTCAGTTCAACTATGATTAAAGAGATTATTTTATTTCAATATTTATCTAACTTGTTGAATAAAATGATCTATGGAGGCTTTTTATTTTGGGGTAATCGTGGTGTAGGGCTTTTGGCCGACTAATCCGGAGATCACAGTCCACTGTCACACAAACTTGAACCGACTAAGTCTCCCCAAAGGGAGACTACCGCGGCCACTCATGGGTTGTCATTAAAACCACACTTTGGGTGATTTCCACCCGTTTAACCCATTTTCTTTTAAGAAATTTTTAATGCCACCTGTTCGACTCATCGAGGTAAAACTGAACCCGAATCAACCTATGGATGAGTAAACGGGTCAAAGTTATCGCCTCTAGTTTAGATTTTGACATGGTTATTTCTTATGTTAAATGCTGCTAACTAAGATTTTGACCATTTTCAATTTTCCATCAGGCTGGTGCATCAGAACACGCAAGAACCCTTGGACCAAAAGGATCTGAACCACACAAGGCTGCTGTGATCGGTGACACTATTGGGGACCCACTCAAGGACACCTCAGGTCCATCACTCAACATTCTCATCAAGCTCATGGCTGTGGAATCGCTTGTCTTTGCACCCTTCTTTGCTACTCATGGTGGTTTGCTCTTTAAACTCTAGGCTGCAGACATCTATTTAGCACCTAATTTGGCAACTTTTACATTAGCCCATAGGTAGTCATGACGGTGATGATGTTGAAAAAAAGTTAGTCTCTTCATATCTAGACTCGAGTTCTCTTTCATTTTCCAATAGTTGTTTGTTTTAGATGAAACTTAGGGTGGGGTTTTTGCTGGTTGTTTCATGCAGTAAACGTTCTAGAAAAAAGAAATGGTCATTCTATTTTTAGAGTATATATATATATATATATATATAATGCTGAAATTGGTCTCAAGTTATTATTGGCTCTCTGAAATTAGTAACTAGTACTGATGTTTGTCAGAAACAAGCTGAAATCGAAAAAATGATAGACTGGATAACAACAGCGATATAAACTGGTTTGGTTTGGTATTAGAACCAAGGTGATGTCAAACTGTAAGTTGAATACAAATTTGGGAGTTGGTGTTTTGAAATACGTACAATATAAGATACCTCTCTGTTTCAATGTTTGAAGGTGAGAAAAGTAGAACCAAACCGTATGTGGCCGGCAGCAGTTTGGTTTGGTTCTCTGTTTCAATTGTTGCACACCAATGTTTGAAGGTGAGAAAAGTAGAACCAAACCGTATATGGGCGGCAGCAGTTTGGTTTGGTTCTCTAGTTTTGACGATTTTAGCCAATTGTTGCACACCAAAATTAGAACTTGGTTGCCAATATAAAGTATATCTCACTAATCTTTAATGGCAGTTCGAAAATTGAAATTGGAATGCTGCGGAAGGCCTAATTGTCTTTAGGCATGAATACACACAGCCTAATATTTGACTCAATTGTTCTGTAATAACCTTTTTCGGGCTTGACACGCGATCCGAATTTCCTTCAGTGGACGCAACTTTTTCGGATCAATGAATGGTCACAGCCGTTTTATAAGAATCCAACTTACTCTTGATCGATGAGTTTTTTTTTTTTTTAACTAGAAATGATTGGTTCTATGGATTCAAGACTAGTATTAGGTATGGCTAAACAGACAGGCTGGATGGGTTGGATAACAGAGGATTCTTTATAGAGTCGGCAAATAGTTGATCGTGGAGGTCGAACAAGTCAGGTTGGGTTAGCAAGAAACACTTTCTTCCCAAACTATATGTTCCCTTCATTAACAATCTGTATGAAACTAAGATAAGAAAGACGTGTATATTGTTTGGATAATAGCATTGGAAATTAAAAATTGAGTATCAAACCCATCAACTTGGCCAAATTCTAAACCCTCTAAAGATGGTGGGTTTGAAAACCCATTCTCATACCACTTAAAAGGGATTCCAAGTTTGAAAACAAATGCCTCTTTAATACTAGATTTTTGTTAGTTCAAATAGTGAAAGCTCATTCAAACACTATCAAAACATACATCTGTTAATCGCTGCTTGATTCAAGAACTTGAATAACACTAACAATTTATCAGAGATCTCTTACATGAATTGGACATATACTGTATAACATTAGCATACCAAAGAACACAGTTTATACTCTTTAACAAAATTTAGCTAACAAGGTTCAAGTAACCTTCGTACAACATGAGAAAGTTGAGAAAATTTGCATGGACTTATATTTCGCCTCTATAGCCTCCGGAACCAAAGTAATCCCTCCGAGAGCTAGCAATCTGTTGGCTTTTCTGATGCTCCAATTTTGGACAATCTTTAATCCTGTGACCAAGTCCACCACAGTACGCGCAACCCTTGACACCACTTGCATTAGTTATTGCATCCAGATCTTCCATCGGGTCGTTTAGTTCAGCCAAAACAGGTGGAATCCTTTGTTTTGCTTCTTGTAACAAATGTTTTAAGTCAAGAAGGGTAGTCTCACTTTGATTCTTATTGATAAAAGTAGTTGCAATTCCTGTTTTCCCACATCTCCCGGTTCTCCCGATCCTATGCACATAATTTTCAATTTCGGCAGGCATATCATAGTTTATGACATGTTGGATATCCGGGAAATCGAGACCCTTTGAAGCAACATCAGTAGCAACTAAAACATCTTTCTTACTGGCTTTGAAAGATGAGATTGCATATTCTCTCTCCTCTTGGTCTTTTCCACCATGGATGGCAACTGCTTCAACTCCTTTAAGCAAGAGATACTCATGAATATCGTCGACATCGGCTTTGTTTTCACAAAACACTAAAACAGGTGGCGGTGTTTTTTGTAAGCATTCAAGGAGGTAAACAAGCTTGACTTCTTGCTTCACGTATTCAACTTCTTGAATAACATCAAGATTTGCTGCTCCTGCTCGACCCACATTGACTGTGACGGGTTTGACCAAAGCACTTCGAGCAAAATTCTGGATCTTGGCAGGCAT
This sequence comes from Solidago caesia, assembly GCA_028566075.1. NCBI lineage: Eukaryota > Viridiplantae > Streptophyta > Magnoliopsida > Asterales > Asteraceae > Solidago > Solidago caesia. Next base: position 2,154,489 of record JAOXNX010000032.1, read on the forward strand.
CGTGGCTGAAAATAGAAGAGTCTGCCTTTGAGCTTTAAAATGATCAAATACTTCTCTTATGTCGTCTTCAAATCCTAGATCAACTAATCTATCAGCCTCGTCTAAAGTCAAATACCTGCACAAAATCACATGTTAATACTAATATACTATAGCAACTGAAGTAATAATGTCATGACGCTTGGAACTGACTGCACAGAAGATACAGGTGCAATTCTAAAAACTGGACAAAACCTACTTATCACACTAAACAATTACCCACTATTACCAATTACCCAACCTGCCTTTTTGCAATGGTACAAATGGTCGAGTTGGGTTTATACTATATATCACTAACAGGTTATATGAATAAATAAGAATATAGATAAAGAAGAAACGGGGTCACATCCAAAGTGCATTCAAATGCTTACTACCTCCAAAACTAGTTTGTTAAAGAAATAATCAGATTAAGTATTATTTTAAAATCTTGTTTCTGCATCTATACCTGACAGGCTTTTATTGGTGCACTTAAAAAAGAGTGACCGACCAACCAAACCTATCCGCACTAAATTTTTACCCATTTCACCCATTAGCAATTCGGCCAACCTGCCGATTTTCCCATCTTAAGTTGCTACACTAATTCTAGAAATTATAAAATAAACAAAATGAGAGTGCTTACCTGCAATTGTCAAGATTCATCTTCTTTTTGGCAAGCAGATCCTTCAACCTTCCAGGGGTAGCAACCACAATGTGAAC
>JAOXNX010000032.1:2235974-2245997 GCA_028566075.1 Solidago caesia
AACCATTACAGTCTCTTAACATGCTATGCAGTGGAGGTATTAAAGGGTGAGCAAGGGGGGTCAATGTCCACCCTCGAAATTAAAATTTTACTATGTATTTTTAGATTTTTTATGGATTTTTTAAAATTTTCTATGGGTTTTTAAAATTTTGCTCCATCTTGAATTTTTTTTTCCATGGATTTTTTAATTTTGCCCCCTTTGGAAAAAAAATTCTGGTATCGCCCCTATGCTATGCAAGGTTTTTTTTTTTTTTTGAAAGGTAACTTTTATTCACAATAATTTCGCAAAGGTTTTACAGAAGCAACTACTTACAAAGCTTTTGAAACATTGAATCTACACCACTTTTCCCAACTAAAAGTACACTTGTTCTATATTTATATCATAAGAAACTTATGGATTTAATGTTGATAATAATTCTACCAACATTAACATGCTATGCAAGTGCCTATATACGTCTGCCACTGCCACCAGCGTAGTCTTCAATATGGTGTGTAGAATGCAATCACATACCTTTTAACTTTTTTCCTCTTTCAAATATCAATATGGTGGATTGGTGGTCAGTGTGATTTTAACGAGTAAAATGGATTCAATGTGGTTTTTAGTATGGTGGTAATGTTGTAACTTTTTTCGGTGTACTCAATGTAACCATACCAATGTACCATCCACTCTTACGGTTATAGAAAGTTACAAGATTTATTTTTTTAATTAGTTTTTAAATTAATTATACATTAATGTTGGAAGGAACAAAAAGAACACCACAAGCGACAAGTGACTTCACCAAAACATAACATAAAATAATGATTCTGATAAGCTATACCAAAAGTACCCTTCTTGTCACCATCACAACATTGGTTGTTTTTCTTTTATTGTAGTCGCAACACTTTGCTTTATATATGACGACCAGGTGGCAATTTTTTGGCAAGCCATCTTTCATGGTTCTACATCCATACAACCACACGTTTAATTACAGAATTCTTATGTGATTTGCATTATTTGTGTGGTTAGAGACGGAACTAGTAAGGCCTAGAGGGCGTTCCTCAGTTAATACAAATTTTTATATAATTTTTCATTTTAAAGATTAAATCAACATACAATTTTTCAAACGACCCCTAATCAGATAACTTATCCTCCTTAATATTAAATCCTACTCTGCCTCTGTGTGGGGTTAACGTATTATGTCATAAAGGAGAAATTCGTACTTATAAACCAAATGATCAATGCAATATATAAGACCCATTTTGGATTCGTCTAGGATATTACGACATGGAGAATGTTATTTCGAATCGTGTGAAATGGAATTAATAAGTAATCACTTTTTACAAATTTATAAACTAAACAAAAAAAAAATTATGTGGTTTACGGACATCCCCGGACACCCTTGATCCGCCCCTGCAATTTGGTCGTAAGTACCATACTTATTTTCTTCTCAACATGTTTTTTTTGTTAGTTTAAATGATTATGTTTGATGAAAGAAAAACTGAAAAGTCAAATAATCACCACAATGTCAAAGGGGCAGTGAGTTGATATTGTATGTAAATTGGTTTGCAAAATCTTTGGTGGGAAGGTTTTGGCCTTCATAACCACCACATGATTGTTGGCTGGCAGCATCTTTGCATCCATTTTTCATGGATAAAGTAATTGCTTCTTCCTCACTTTTTGCCCCCAACTTTTTTCTATTTTATACGTCTCCAAATATACTAGTCTACTATTGATTATTGATATCCTCAAAGGTTTATTTCAACATTATTTTTTATTTTAACTTAATAAATAAAAATTATTTATGTGCTTAATAAAAAATGCTTAATCAATTAAGCTAATTAGGGATGTTTTATTTTAACTTAATAAACAAGAATTATTTATTTATTATTTAGTCAATAAAGGCATTATTTATCCATTCAGACATTTTATTCATTCAACACTTAATAGTTAAAACAAACCGGTCATTAGTGTCTTCCTAAGTAAGATGCCTTCCACTAGTATATATGATGATCATTTAAGGTTTAGGATAAGTGCATACTTTGTACTCGTATTATATATGTCTATGTATACATTTGTGTATTTAAATTTGAATGGTTGATAAATTGTGGAATTTATCTAATAAGCAAATATATTGTTGGAACTTGGAAACTGATATACATACAAAATCTTTAATTTACAAGCAGTAAGTGCAAGTAATATTTTGGACAAACAATTGTTTAGATATAAAGTATAACACCAATTAATATACATCTCAGTCTCAATCTAAACACATAATCGTATTGTACTATTGGTGTTGATGGAGCTTCACCTTGTAGATCAACACATCATTTTTGTATATGCGCTTATTAATCAAAATCTTTGCATTCTTAAAAAGAAATTCGAAATAGCTTGATTATTTGTTATAAGGTTGTGTTCTTAAATTAATTTTTTTTAATGCGTAAAACAAAATTGAAACCTCGTAGTTTTAATTATTATTAAGTCATTATGCTAAATTAACCAAAAGTCAATGGGGTCTTAGTCCATTAGTTAGTCAGTTTTCTCCAAAAGGGTTTCTTCTTAAGGAGCTACGAGTTCGATCTTTGTTGTGAGAAGGACTCTTGCGGCACTATACCCGTTCATGACATAGGAGAGCAACCCCTTTAAGGCATTGCTTGAATTCGAACTCAGGTACGGTTATTCAAAAACATGAAAAGTAATTGTCCGCTCTGCTGTTTTTTTTTTAAAAAAAAAAAAGGTCAAACCGGAAAATATTGACACCATATCACGAAAAAAAGGACCCTGCATTAATTAATCTCGTTGTTTGGTATATAAGTACTTTTAATATAATATAAGTATTTTTATGTTGTCATTAATAAGATATTTAAAAAATTATTTAGTACGAAAAAGAGAATCATTTAACTCTTTGATTAAGCTGCAGCTTAGACTAAAGGGAATGGGGGCGTGCCCTCCTAACTTCCCTCCACCTTTTTGCACTTTTTTACCTAGTACTGTTCCAAAATTAACGTAGATGCCCTCTTCCTTTTATAAATATAATAATAATACTACACACACACAATATAAATAATAATATAAATTTAAATAAATAAAAAAAAGAAAAGCCAAAAAAGCTGACAGGAGGGGCGTGCCAGCCTTCCCCACTCCTGCCAGCCTAATGGGTCAAAACAGACAATCTTGAAGTACAAGTCAACATTAGTCTGGTGGATAAACGATATATTTACTATAGATATTTGATTTTATTTGATACAAGCTAGGCTGCTACTGATTGATCATTGCATTACAGTACAACTCTATGATGCATATATTTTTGTGAATGAAAAATAGAAAAATAAGCGAAGAGTTAATGTGTTTTTGTAAAAGTCGACAATAATTGACAATAATTTTATTACTAAAGAAAATTAAATATATAAAAAATTGGACATTAAAATAGAGTGAATGGAGTAGGTATCACGGAAACGCTCGAGATAGGCAAATGCATTGGTACCGATCTACAGCAGTATGTGGATATTGTCATGGAGGCCATAGCAGAAGAAGCAATTCAGGAAACTCAAACTAGTGGGGTGCAAGAGTCTTTGTGTAGAAAGTATTGGGGTGGCAAAAAGTTTGATTGGGAGTCGGTTGAGCCTTCTGGGAGATCGGGGGGAATTATTTGTATTTGGAATCCTGGTATCTTTAAGAGGGTCGATTCTGTTAAGGATAGTAATTTTTTGTTAGTTAAATGTGTGTTAAAGGGATGTGATGAAACTGTATATATAATGAATGTGTACGCACCTCAAAAGGTCGCGGACAAGGCAACTTTATGGGCCAGGATTTTGGAGATTAAGAATGGGTTACATGGGTTATGGTGGATTGTGGGAGATTTTAATTCAGTTAGAAACGAAGAGGAAAGAGCAGGGTCGAGGTTTAACACGGTTTGTGCTCAAGAGTTTAACTCTTTTATCTTGGCTGCGGATTTACATGAATACGTGATGAGGGGAAGCAAGTTTACTTATCTTGTTGTCAAGGATGGTGCAAGAAAGCTTAGCAAAATTGATAGGATTCTGGTGGGTAGGGAAGTAATGGACAAATGGTCTATGGCTTGTGTTAGAGTGCTCCCGAGTCGTTTTTCAGATCACAAACCAGTATTGTTTTTGGTGGCGGACTGTAACTATGGTCCAAAACCATTTAGATGTTTTAGCTCGTGGATGGGCAGGGACGATTTTGATCAGGTGGTTAGGGAGGCTTTAGAGTCTTTTAAGCTGACAGGAAAGCCCGATTTGTACCTGATGGCGAAACTTAGGTGGCTAAAGGATAAATTAAAATTTTGGAGGAATGAAACCAGGTCCAAAGAAGGGGAAGAAAACGAAAAATGTCAGGCAGAAATGGAGGAGTTGGATGCTATAATGGAGGATAGAGAGTTATTGGAAGAAGAGGTGTGGACCCGAATAGAATGCAAGAAGCGTATTAGCGAATTAGAAGAGTTCAAAATGAAGGACCTGAGACAACGATCAAGATGTAGGTGGGCCATGGAAGGGGATGACAACACAAGATTCTTTCATGGGCTAATAAATGACAGGAAAGTGTCCAATTCGATTCAGGGGTTAATGGTGGATAATGTGTGGGAAACTAAGCCAAAGCAGGTTATGAAAGCGGTTTTTCAGTTCTTCAGAAACAGGTTTAAAGAAAAATGGGTGGTCAGGCCAAAAATCGATTGTTACTTGGAATCACGGCTGTCATCAGATGAAGCCGAGAATCTGGTGGGGACGTTTAGCAAGCAAGAAATAAAGGAAGCTGTTTTTGAGTGTGGTGATGAAAGGGCGCCGGGGCCGGATGGTTTCAATTTCAAGTTTGTCAAGAGATATTGGAGTTACTTAGAGCCTGACTTTTTTAACATTTTTATTGAGTTTCATAAAACAGGTACTATAAGTAGAGGTTGCGGTACATCATTCATTACTCTTATTCCGAAAGTGAAGGACCCAGGCAGGCTAGAAGAGTATCGACCAATTACATTGATCGGGATTATTAGTAAGGTATTGTCTAAGGTGCTTGCAAATCGTTTGAAGCGAGTACTTGACTCTGTGATCTCTAGCTCCCAGACGGCGTTCATCAGTGGGAGGTCTATAATGGACGGCCCTCTCATGGTTAATGAGGTTGTTACTTGGGCTAAAAGGTCGAAGAAAAAACTGTTTTTATTTAAAATCGACTTCGAGAAGGCATATGATAATGTCAACTGGGATTTTTTGATTGATGTAATGATGCAAATGGGATTCCCGGTTACGTGGTGTAAGTGGGTTCGAAGTATTCTGTCATCCGCTAGATCATCGGTGTTGGTCAACGGATCCCCGACATTTGAATTTCAATGCTCCAAAGGTATGCGCCAAGGCGATCCAATATCTCCTTTTTTGTTCACTATAGTCATGGAGGCGTTTTCGGGTATATTGAAGAAGGCATGTGATGGGGGCCTGTTCAAAGGAGTACGCCTGCCTAAAAATGGCCCATGTCTGTCTAATATTTTGTATGCGGATGATTGTATTATACTCGGAGAATGGGACGAAGGTAATATTATGATGCTAAGAATTCTGGAGAGATATTAGAAAAAGAGAGAATTTGGGTAAATCATTTCTTAATTGATTAGAAATGATGATTTGGGGCTTTTTATAGCCGTTTACAATTCAAAGTTGTAGTAACAACTTCTTAACCGCCTAAGATATTACACAAATGGTCCTTACTGTTTCCTTTATTACAATATAGACACCAAACTCAATTCAATATGTAACATATTAGAAGAATGACAAAAATTCTGAGGTGTTTCTACATTTGTTCGGGACTAAAAATTAATATGGGAAAATCTAAAATGTTTGGAATTGGGGTCGAGAAGGAAGAGCTTTTGAGTATGGCAGCAAGGGTCAACTGTTCGGTCGGTTCTCTTCCTTTTTTACATCTTGGTATTCCAATTGGAGCTAATATGAATAGGGTAGCGAGTTGGAAGTTTATCTTTGATATTTTCGAGTCGAGGTTATCTAGATGGAAAGGGTCATGCTTATCGATAGGGGGAAGGGTTACGCTTATTAGATCGGTCATGGAAAGTCTCCCTACATATTATTTTTCCTTATTTAAGGCTCCTATGAAAGTTATCCAAGGGCTTGAAGCGATAATTAGACGATTCTTATGGAGCGGTTCTTCAGAGGACAAGAAAATCTTTTGGGTATCATGGGAAAGGGTCACATCCCCTGTCAAAAAAGGGGGTCTCGGTCTTGTCAGGTTGAAGGATGTTAACAATGCATTATTGTCAAAGTGGTTATGGAGGTTTAAGCACGATAGCAATGGATTATGGAAGAGAGTGATTGTTGCTTTGCATGATGGAAATAGGTGCTGGTCATCGTTACCGATTTTGCAATCTCTTGCTGGCACTTGGAAATCTATAGTTCAAAGTATCAATAAGATCAAGGTGGCCAATATTGAAATAAATAGGGTGTTTAAAGCAATCATTGGAGATGGAAAGGAAATTAGATTTTGGTTAGATTGGTGGGTTGGGAATCAGACTCTGAGGGAGGAGTTTCCCCTGTTATTCAAGAAAGAAAAGGAGAAAAAGTGTAGGGTGAGGGATAGATATGACACGGGGTCGGAAAAGTTCGAAGGTAAATGGGCTTGGAACAAAGAAAATGGCAGTTTTGAGATAGCTGACGAATTCAGAAGGCTGGGAATTTTGCTCAGTTCAACCAGACTTAATAATGGGCTGGATAAATGGAGTTGGGAGGGTGGGAACCAAAAAGAATTTTCGGTCAAAGCTGTTAAAGAATTTCTAAGGAGTGACCAAGATCATAGTGATAGATTTGTCTTTAGTTGGCCGAAGTGGGTTCCGAAAAAATGTTGCATTTTCATTTGGAGGGCCGAAATGGAGAGGATCCCAACAGTGTCGGCCCTGGCTAAAAGGAAGGTTCTCATTGAAGACGGAATGTGTAGTCTATGTGAAGAGGATGTCGAAACCGCTGAACATCTGCTGGTTTCGTGTCGTACTGCCTTGTCAATTTGGGAGTTTATCAACAAATGGTGCAAAACGAGCAGGTTTTTCTTTTTTTCTATAAAAGATTTGATCGAAGCCCACAAGTATAGTGGGATGGGAAGTCAACAGAAGAAGGCTTTGAAAGGAATCATGTTTGTGGCTTGTTGGTGTATTTGGAGAGCGAGAAACGAGAAGAGGTTTTCAAAAATAGAAGTGAAAGCGGAGAAGATTATTCAAGACATCATAGCATTGGGATATCTATGGTATATGAATAGGTCTAAAAATAAGGATATTAGTTGGAAAGATTGGTGTACATTTAATATCAGGTAAGAGCCATATGTAATTGTCCACTGTAAGTATTCCCCGCTTTCTGGGGTGTGTGAATATAGAAGTTTAATGTTCAAAAAAAAAAATTTACGTTTTTTTTTCTCCAGAAAACAACACATTGAATGATGCCTATATATAAATACGTGGTGCATTGTAAATCACTTGGAATGGCCTTGAATGAGCATGACTACCAAGCACATGGCAAGGACAAATCTTGGCTTTCACACATATAATATAATAATATTTCTAAATATATATTATTATATTATATATTCAATCGATAATCATATAAAACATTTGTTTCGCTTATTTCAAAGCTTAATAATAGTAAATCAAAATATGACAAATTCTTTATGTTTAACATAAAAAAGTGTTAGCACATTATTATTTTTTTCCCCCTCCTCTCTAACATTATCGTCAAAAAATCACTAAAAAGACATGAACATCACATAAACCAAAAAAAAATAAAAAATTCTGTCGCAAACTCTTGAATCTGGGAATATATGTGGTATCAGAATCTATCTACAGTCTCTTAACTTAAAATACCCATGTAACAGTATTTTCGATTAATGTTTTCCCATTTGAATTTGAATAAGTCTATACTTTAAAAGGTAATTCTATCCTAATGTTGTTAGTTAAAAGGTAATTCTATCATATAAAAAGCAATTTTCTAAACGCACAATAGCACTTCCAATCTGTTTTCGATTAATCATTTGGTTTAGCTAATGGCACTTCCAATCTGTTTTCAATTGTAACGTTGTCTTATTTATGGTTGTTAAATAAAAGTGTAATCGCGCAATGCGCAGTAGTGAGTGATTTTTACAAAACATCTTAATTGTAATGTACATAAAATTCGTAAACTTCATCCAGTACATGCATCAAAAGGTGATGGTGACCGGCAGTCGGTTTCGTCAACCACCGGCTATAGATTGTCTAGCGCACAAGCAAGTTGACAAGTATATAAAAATTTTGTTTGTTATTATTGCTAGAATATTTAAAAATGAAAACAATTATGTAAATTAATATATAATTAATATAAACATTAAATGATATATTAACAAAGTAAACACTTAAAAATTTTAAAATTTTAAAATTTACGGCACCATTCAAATGCATTATAAAGTAGTATGATATAGATATTTGTATTATTTAATATTTTGAACTTTTGATACATAAATCGGAGATGAGCAATTTTTTTTGTTTTCTTAATGATAATATATTAACACCACATAGTTTTTGATTGTAAAACCGAATCACGAGTATAGAAAAGACCTTGCTGATGGGATGATTTGGTCAGTGAGAGATGATTTGTTGGCGGTTCCCCGAGGGTAAGGCCAAGCCGCTTTACACCTTGGAATTAGGCATGAGCATTTTAACCGAAAACCCGTGACCCGTCCGTGGCCAGCCCGAAGCCCTAACGGGCCGGGTCACGGGTCAAGCTTTTGTTGCATTTCCGGGTCACGGGTTGGCCGGGCCGGGTCGGGTCGGTTTTGGCCCAAAAACGTGAAAATGTGAAGAAAACCCATGACCCGCCCGAAACCGACCCGAACCGAACCTTAACGGGCCGGGTTGCGGGTTGAAGTTTCCTGCATTCACGGGTCACGGGTCAAGCCGGTTCGGGCCGGGTTTCAACCCGTGCTCATGCCTACTTGGAATCGTTTGTAAGTGTTATTTGGGCAGGATTACATGATTTGTAAAGATATCGACTCCTCCCTTTTATAAGGGAAGGTTTTACTTGGTCCATACGCTGGGCTTAGGGTTTCTCCCTAAGTATCCAGGTGGCTATGTTAGAGTCATGATGAAAGCGGATTTCCTTCCATATTTATTATGATATTCGTCCTCATCTCTTTAGTCGGATACTAATGAGGGGATAATGTCAAATACCCATTAGTTAGGGATAAATATTTGGGGCTATCCTTAGTTGGTCTTCGTGGGAGGGAGCTTCGTGACACATGATCCTTTATGACGCAGCCTGCCCATAGCTCTGCTCGGTAGTAGGTCTTCGTATTGTAGGAGGGATATATCATCAGTTTTTTCAAATTTATTTTAATATTAAATTTTTTGATTTTAAAATATGCATTTTTTTTTATGTATTGCTGAATATGTCTTATATTTACGACTCAAAGCACTTGAACTACTTCACGTGTATATCAAATCAAATGTCTATGTGTATATTTTATACATACATATACATATCAAATTAGATGCTTTATTTATGGTTTAATTAAACTAAAAAGGTGTCCTACAATTGTTGGTTCAAAAAGCATGTGATCGTGATTCGAAGGAAAAGTCTCTATCTTGAAATATAAAGAAAAACAAATAATTGATGAGATAAGACAACACTAATTATAATTCCAATTTATCGGACGATACGAAAATTTAAATGAAGATAAATTGGATGTTAAATGGTACTCGATTGACAATACTTGACAATACTTTGTCAAAAGCCATCTGCCCCATATATTGGTTTTGTTCCCCATGGCATGGCCCCACGTTGAATTGTTGATGTCTTTGAATTGAAATATTGACAAACAATTGTAACCAAGCGTCGCGCGAAATCGAAAATATCATATTTTTTTTTTAAAGAATCTTTATATATACTAAAAGACAACTGATCTAACAACTTATTGACCAATCACAGCTCTCAATTTCTTAAAATTAAACATTGATGATGTCATTATTAATCTAATTATAATATAATATTAAAAGTTAAAAATTCTAATAATCATTATCCAAAT
>JAOXNX010000032.1:2246097-2259529 GCA_028566075.1 Solidago caesia
GTATCATATTGTAATTACTTTTATGTGGTTAATATAAATATCTATATCTATATTACTACATAAAATCGCAACCCCTTACCCAATTTTAAAGATAAAGAATTAAAAAATTAAAAATGTCTTTCCTTTCAAAAGTTCTTTTTTTTAATTAACTAATATATATATATATATATATATATATATATATATATATAATATCTTTAATGAATTAATTTACACAATCTATTCTTTAAATCTTAAAATGACTACACTGCCACTTTTACATTAATTATTTACACTATTCGTCACCGCCGCCACCATCACACCGCTGCCAACACTGCCGCCGCTGCAACGCGAGGCATCCATTTAGTAAATTTAAAGTATCATATATCACTTTTTTTTAACCACAAAATGGCCAAGTAATTAATATCTTGAGATTTTATAAGGATCTCAGATTTAAATAACATCAAGTATAAGCTTGAATTGGGATTGATTAAGAGACGCACATATTACAACATTTAATTCAAGTAAATCTATGTACAAAAATCAATTTTCGAGTAATCTGAATAAAAAAAACTCAACCATTTATATATCTAACTTAATCTTCAGATATATATTTCTAACCAAAGTCTCAACAAGCTAGCCTAGTGGAAGCCATGCATTATAAAACGGGGTTAGGAGTTCAAATCGATGGAAGACTAATAATGAGTGTGACAAATAAAGCCAATAATATTGTTGAGACTATTTTTTCTACTTGGTGATGAGTAATACGAAAGTACCATGTCTTCAAACCATGCCTAATATAAAGGTTTTTCATGAAATTATTTGTTTTCTTTTTCTTTTTTGGATCAAATGTTGTAGTAGAAAAGATAGTATAGTTTGGAATTTATGACAAATTTGTCCTAACTATTTGATGTCATTTTAGTATCTTTCCTAGCTTCGTCACAAGTCCGTGAGATTAATAAAATTGTTGTTAAAAAAAAATTAATGAACCGATTATACATTTTATATTTTTGAACAAAAGAAATATGATACATTTAATTTTTGTTTTGTTTTTGAAATAGTTGGAGTGTTTGTGTGTGTGAGAGAGAAAAGATGTACATTAATATTTCAAAATTCAAAGCATGAACGCATCAAAGACAAAACACATGAATTTTGTGTATATCTAGCTTCCACTTCCATTTTCTTGTCTCCCTATTTTTCTTCTAAAAAACAAAACTTTTCTGCATACAAACTCAACATGAATCTTCTTTACAAGATTCCCATTTTGGTTTTATCTTCATTTTTAGTCCCAATTCATTCTTTCAACACAGCAGACCCACCCATGGCTGCTGACCCTGTTCTTCCTACTGAGAAAAAACCTCCATTTTCCATTGAAAATGAAGCTCTTTCTCCAGGTAATTTCACAAAAAGATTCAAACTTTTTTATCTTTTGAATATGTTTTTGGGTTTACTTTGATACCCACATGCATTTTTGTCATAATTTGGAGTAAAGTTGAATTGGGTCAGTTGGAAAGTTTGAATCTTGAGTTCAATGCAGTTCCATCTGTTTCATGGATTGAAAAGTCAAATATATGTATGTATCATGTATGTGTATATATATGTGTGTGTATGTGCGCGCGTGTATTACGGGTTAAGGGGTAAACGGAGAAGGATCTCTGTTCAGGCTACCTAGGAAAATTTGAGTCTTTGTCTATGATGTACGCGGCCTAACCGACATTCCCATGCCCATTTCTTAGACTTTTTCCCTCAAGATGTTTAGCTAGTGAGGTTCGAACATGGTATGTTCTGAGACGGTCGGGATTCTTTACCACTAGGCCACCTTGACAATGGTATATATATGTATACTATATCCACACTACAATGACAATATTAACCAAAAGCTTACAATACCAACAGACATATATTGACTTTTTAATTTTTTTGAACTGTCTTATTTTTTACTCAGGAGTGTTAGAAATTAGAGTAGTTCACCATGAAGATTTGAACAAAAGGATCCTTGTAGCATTGATTGTTGCTTCAACTCTTCTAGCTGCAATCTTGCTGTTTTTATCATGTTTATGTATCTATAGGTTAAAAAGCTCAAAAAGTACCAATATCAAAAAGGCCCAACAAAGCCAAGGTATTTTATATTTATCTATTTTTATCTTTTTTTTTTGGAGGGTGTTGGCATTGCATATCTTAAAAATGTGTTTAAAAAAGTGCTCATTAAATTGTAAAATAAGTAAATAAACACTTAGGAAGTGCGTATTACGCTATAAGCACTTTTAAAATGCAATCTCAAACACCCTCGATTTACGGATATTATGAACGCTTTGTGTTTTTAGCTAACTTTGTGTTTTGCATACTTACAGATGCTTCAAAAGGGTTGTCATTAGGCCCAATATTGGATAAGTTTAACCCTTTAAGAATGTCTGGTAAAAAGGGTTCGGTTACTGTTATCGAATACGAGTGGTTAGTGTCTGCAACAAGCAATTTTCATGAAGACAATATCATAGGGCATGGTTCATTTGGGAGTGTATACAAAGCGTGTTTCAATGACCATTTCCTTGCAGCTGTGAAAAGAATCCATGGCGGAGGACCAGATGCCCAAAGAGGATTTGAGGTAACTTATGAAGTTTGAAAATTTTAATTTTATGTAATGCTAGTTCCAACCCACTTATTTACATGTAAATGGATCGATTTGGGTTGTGTCTTATCTCAAACGGGCCAAATGAATGAAGATTGCTAAACGGGAAACGGGCGGAATTGGTTGAAGTTTAAAAGTCACGCAAAGTCTTATCTTAATGCATACAACCTCCAAAATGGTTTTTATTCAAACATTTAGATCAGTAAAGTAAATATGTTGTTTATAAATTCTGTAAGCATAATTGCTAAATTAATAATGTGAGTTTAGTTTCTTTTTCTTCAAGAAATGGATAGATAAGTGTTTACGTGTTAACCCGAATTTGCCCGTACTAAATCATTAAATTCAAAGAATTAGATTAGTATTATTGTAATAACAGTTTTTTTAACATAATAAATGCCTTAGTTATTCAGAATTTCTTATAACGAAGAGGGTGAAAAATGTTTGTGGGTCAACCGAACCCAAATGGCCTGTTATACCCAATCCTCCCCCACCCGTCGATTTCGCCACCTCTACTACTATAACTCTAAGTTTGTAAGCCTCTTTCCAATTATGTGTTTTGTTTGCAGAATGAGATAAGTTGTTTAAGCAGAATTCAGCATCAGAACGTTGTTAGTCTTTTGGGTTATTGCATACATGGTGACACCAGGTTTTTGGTCTATGAAATGATGCCTAACGGTTCGTTGGAATCTCAATTGCATGGTAAATTCTCTTGTCATTTTCTGAAAATAACCGAAAAGTTGAAGAACAACAGGGATCCCTTATACATTACATTCTTAGCTACTCGTTTTTTATTCTACTAAGGGCGGTCTCATGGAACTGGTTTGAGTTGGCAGCACCGAATGAAAATTGCACTTGATATTGCAAGGTATTTTCATTTCTTTTATTGATCTTTACATTTTTGGATAATGTAGATTCTCGATGAGTAATACATAGTATTTTGGTCTTTTTAAATCTGAATGCAGAGGGCTAGAGTATCTTCACGAGCGTTGTACTCCGCCTGTGATTCATAGAGATCTGAAATCATCAAACATTCTTCTAGGCTCCAACTTCAATGCTAAAGTAATACTGATATTTCTTTTCTGGAGTTGTCAATATCGTCTCATTTACTTGTGAATCGGTCAATTTTGGTTGTGTTCAGTCTCAAACGGGTCAAATGGGTCAAGTCTAAACTCTAGCTAAAGGGGTATGGGTCAAACAAAAAAAAAAAAGTCTGCCTGTACTAAGTTTATTTTAAGGAAATGAGCAAAAAAAAAAGTTGTGGGTTAACACGACTTGAACAAGATGATTTCTAAAAGTCTGCCTGTACTAAAGTTGCCCGTTTTGACCCATTTTCCAACCCGCTTATGTTGCCACCTCTATTCTTAAGTTTATGGAACATGTTCAGACAAATTTGAGATTCTTTGATTGACTTACTGCTGTTCAACTTATATTCTTTAGTTTATTGAACACGTTCAGACAAATTTGAGATTCTTTGATTGACTTTCTGTTGTTCGACTTATATCTCAGCTTTCTGATTTTGGACTCGCAATTACGGGTGGGATTCATGGCAAGAACAACATAAAGCTTTCAGGAACGTTAGGTTACGTAGCTCCGGAATACCTCTTGGATGGTATGCAGTAGTCTATTTTCTGGCAAATTGCACCAAAGGAACACACTTTCTGTCCATTTTTAGTGCAAGGAAAGTACTCACAAAACCAAGGTTTAAGAGCCTATATTATAAGTTTATAATTAGAAAATCGGTTAACTTATTTGATTATGAACTTATTACGTAGGTCCTAAAAGGTTTATTTTAAAAGTATGATTGCTTATGTTCCTTTTACGTGCGATTTGTGCATTATTTTCTGATATGCAAAATTTTCTCGAAATCTAGTCTAGAAATATAAGACAGCAAGTTTTTACAGGTAAGCTTACTGATAAAAGTGATGTCTATGCATTCGGCGTTGTGCTTTTGGAGCTGTTGATAGGAAGAAAACCTGTGGAGAAAATGTCACCATCTCAATACCAATCAATTGTCACATGGGTATGCAAGAATGAATAATCAACCATAGTTGCTTTAAATCTCCATAGTAAACAAATTTCAATCTAAAATTTCAAAAACGCATTCAACAAACAGGCAATGCCTCAGCTAACCGACAGATCAAAGCTTCCTAACATGGTCGATCCTGTGATTAGAGATACAATGGACTTGAAGCACTTGTATCAAGTTAGTACAATCTTATTATACAACTTTAAATTGTTAGAGTCAATTGCGACCCATTTACTTATGAACGGGTTTATTTAGGTTTTGATTTTATAAAACGGATTAAATGAGTCAAATGGGCTGAATGTTGCCAAAAGTGTATTTTTTTAATGCATAAAAACATGCTATATGCCTATATCATTCTATTCAAAATTTAAATTATTAATAAAATAATATAACTTCTGTAATTATGTAGCACACTAATTATTTATAAATATGATTATTGAACTTTTGGGCAGAAAGTGTTTCTGGTGAAAACAAGGCGACCCATTTCAGCCTGCACAAAAGTTACCCGTTTTGAGTCATTATTCAACCCGACCCAGCCACCTGTTTTTCAAACTTAAAGTTGTTTAATCATACAATTATTCCATGATTGAATTGAACTTATGCTGATTTATTTATCATATAGGTTGCTGCTGTAGCTGTGCTATGTGTACAACCGGAACCAAGTTACAGGCCATTGATAACAGATGTCTTACATTCGTTTATCCCGCTTGTACCTATCGAGCTTGGAGGGTCACTAAAAGTTGGCGAATCTTGATTAGTTCATCTTTATGTATAGGTGATTGGGCAAAAGTTTTTTTTAATCAATCATGTTATTTAAAGTTACCATCCTTTTTGGTTCTTAGATGTTATAAGCCCATGCATTTATGAGTGTACTTTAACTCATCATAATGTACAATGTACATGAGAATAACATTTAATGTACCAGACCATGATAACATCCTTATTTTGTGACTCTGCAGGTGGTTGTCACATGAATCATTAAAACTTTCACATGAACTCATCTAGAATATGTTGGACTTTATTCACAGATAGTTAGTTGTACGCATGGGATTGATATGAACACGAACAGTAATATGGATGATTAATATTCAATGAAAAGAATTGTGATTGAATAATTGAATAACTGAATACAATGTTATAATGAATAACTGCGTACAATTCATGTAGAGAATAATGCATTGTTTCTGCCAAACTGCGGATCAGGTATAGCCCGATCTCATCTGCTGGCTTATTTCCGCATCTCGATCATGGTGATCATTCACGAAAACATACCTTCTCAAAATCATGCTTTCCTAACTCTTATTTTATCTTGTCCAAAAATTGATGTTCTTGATGACTTAAACCGTGTAGTGCTGTTGGATGGTTTCAATATCAAGGCCCTTGAGCTTCACCACTGATTCAACATGTCCTTTCAGGGTGTGAAGCTCTCTCAACCTGTTAACCACAAATATGGTTAGGAATTATATGGGTGGGTTGGGAGTGTTGGCACTGAAACATGTACATTTTTAATGCGGTCAAGATAGGACAATCAGTTTGACCTGCCAACATTTTTGTCCACTTAACAGTAATATCAGAGCAAATAATATACTTTGTTTGAGTAAGTTGATTTTAGAGGATGAAAACATATGAGTGACCCATAAAGTATAGCCCGAATCAACAAGTCAAGAAACAAGACTTACCTAGCCACCTCTGCTCGCCTCTTTGCTTGTTCTGCAAGCTCTGACAACTCTCTGTAGTCGTTCTTGTCTTTTAAGATCTCGCTTGCATTTGGTGCCTGGAGACCATGCAATGTACGTTGGTCAGAGGCCCATTGAGCTTCCCTCTCGCCACGCCCATAGTCCTTTTTGCTGGTGAATGCAGTCTAAATGTATACAGAAATGTGTTAATTGGTATAATGATCAGTTAAGTATTGACAAATCTGATTGAAAGGCTAACCAAACGAAATGTGCTTACCCTTTTATCGAGCATATTTCCCCAGGCCTTACCACTCAAGGCATAACGGATGATAAATTTGAAGATATCTAATGGGAAGTAGAAAACTATGCTATAGAGCCAGATCACACCAGCCCATCCCCAGCCGATTCCATTCACTCTTGCAAAATCCCAGTGTGCATAGACAGCGATCAAGGTAGCAATCTTCATGAGGTAAAATTGTTAGAATTTTTGAAATTAAGTTTCTAAAGATGGAATGAAGAACTTAAGAATAGAGGTGCCACTTTCGACCCGTTTACTTATGAATGGGTCAATATGTGTTATGTTATGTTTTATCTCTAACCGATCAATGGGTGAAATAAAAAAATTAGCTAAGGAAAAAAGCGTAGAAATTTTGGACAAAAGGTGTTCTATGTTAGCTCATCCCAGACTGTCATGTTTTTGACTTGTATCGTAACATTACCCTTTTGACCTGTTACCCAGCCCACCCATTTTGTCTCCTCTAAATAAGAATAAACTCACCAGCTGAGCTATAAAGAAGGCGGTGAGGAGTAAAAGACCAGGACGTTCAACGAAAGACCAGCTCCTTGATCTTGTAACGAAAATGAGTGCCTGACTGATAATGCTAACTTGGAGGTAAAGAGCTGACATAAGCTCATATTCGTCATTCCTAATCGATTTCACACCAAATTTTTCCTGCAAAAACGATCATTAGTGAATTCGTTAATGAAAGAAAGGGGTTATCTTGAACCCATTTTGATCGCTTACCCAAACCGCCCATCTTTCCAACATAAAATTGACTTTGAATCATTTAAATAGGTGGATATTCTTACCGAAAAGAAGTCGGATTCCTTTGCTAACCAGAAGAAAATTACAGTCATCACAGCTAAATATGTGCCAAGAACAACCCCAGTGGCAAAAATTTCTTTCAACTTCCATGAATCCGGCAAAGGGGAAGGCTTGACCTTATCCTTAGATATGGTCATGATGGTTCCGTCATTAAGGATTGCAATGATCAAAACCATAAAAGGAGAGAAGTCAAATTTCCATATAAGAGCAATTAGCATGAATCCGAGCACTATACGGATGGTGATGGAGACAGCATAAATGGTGTAGTTTTTCATTCTTTGAAAGATGGCTCGGCTAGTCAAAACCGCACTAACAATTACACTGAGTCCAGGCTCAGTTAGCACGATATCAGATGCACCACGAGCCGCATCAGTGGCATCAGCGACGGCTATACCAATGTCTGCCCGTTTTAATGCAGGTGCATCATTCACACCATCTCCTGTCATTCCACATATGTGCTTTCTTTCTTGTAGTTTCTTCACAATCTCGTATTTATGCTCTGCATAACATACATGCCAAGTGTTTCAGCTTCAAATTATTTTAAATAGTGAGAGCTAACATTAGATGTGGCGATTTTGACTGATTATGTTTCATATGAAATGGGTCGAATGGGTTAAGCTGAAATGTATTCAAAGTACATTAGACCTTTTTAATCGTTGAAAACAAGGTTAGATTAGTATTATTATAATCATACTTTTAACACATTAGTTATCGAAAACTTTAAAAAGAAATGCGGGTCTCCAACCCGAACTGACAAGTTTTGACCCATTACACACCCTGACCATTTTGCCATCCCAGTGAGTGTCAATAGTTTACCAGGGAAGACTCCAGCAAACCCATCAGCCTTCTCAATTAGCTCCTCAATTGGGATATCTGCAATGGCCGAATCTTTGTTTTGACCAAGAAGTGAAGAAGATGGATACATGTTGGTTCCCATTCCAAGTCTCCGACCTGTTTCCTTTCCAATGGCTAACTGATCACCAGTGATCATCTTGACATTGACACCAAGGTGAAGGGCCCGTCGAATAGTTTCAGCACTGTCATGCCTTGGAGGGTCAAATAGAGGCAATAAACCGGTAAATATCCATGGGCTTCCAGGGCTCTCCTTTGTTTTCTCAGGTACAGTCTATAAAATAGATAATAACCACCGAAAAATTAGTTTCTACGTCAAAAAACAAAAGTCCTAAATGTGGAATACGATAAATTGAAATTAGAATGTTTGAAACTTACTTGTTGACAAACAGCTAGAGAACGGAGACCACGCTCAGCAAACTTATCAATGATAGAAAACACTTTATTCTTTTCGTCATTCTTAAGGTTGCATAGCTCCACAATCTGAAAGATTTTGAGATATCATGCATATAAGAACAATATGAGGATAGGTTTAGTTGGAGGTGGCAATTTCGACCCATTGACTTGCATTATTTCACATGATCTGACTCGGGTAAACTTGTTCAAATACAAAAATTTGGCTAAAAGTGAAATGGGTCAAATGGATTTCGAACTGCTCAAAGATGAGTGTTTTTTTTAATGCATAAAACCTTGTAAATAACTTTATTCAAAATTACATATTATTTTTGAAATGATACACTTTTTGTAATAACTTGAGACACCAACAACTTTTGGAAATAAACTTTTTTGGGTTAACCCAACCCATTTTTACCAGTACTAAAAGAATTACCCATTGTTATCCAGAACCCAACCGACCCACTTTTCCACCTCTACGTTTGGTAGTTTCAATCTGAAGGAGTTTATTGTACCTGCTCAGGTGCACCTTTGCTCACTCTGTGCCAGTTTCCACTTTGATCAATGTATGTTATTGCTGTTCGTTTCTCTACTGGATTGAAGGGCAGAAAATGCACCTCGGTGATCCCTGCTCGGGCCTGCATAAACAGAAGAAATACTCATTTATACTATATAGTCACTAGTTGTAGTGTCATTGTTATGGTAATTACTAATGTCATTACCTCCTTAGGATCTGGAAGCATTCCTACAATACAAGCATCGATTGCGTCTTGATTCTCGACTCTTGAAGCCCTTGCTCCCATTAAAATCACCATTTCCTTGTCAATATCCTTTGCCATAACCTGAAGAAAAAAAGTAGTTTGTCTTGCACTTTAGTCTTTACCCATAAAGGTACCGAATGAAAGTCTTATAAACAATAGGCAAAAATGACACCACAGCCGTAAACCATCTGATTTTGGGTTAACATAATTTTCAAAAAACTTGTTAAATTTTCAACTGCATTTGGAAACTGACCTCAATGAGAGTTTTGTCAACTGTGAGTTTGTTCAGGGTGAGAGTACCAGTCTTGTCACTACACAAAACATCCATTCCAGCCATTTCTTCAATGGCTGTCATTCTCTTGGTGATAGCACCTTGCTCTGACAACTTGTGGGACCCGATTGCCATGGTCACCGACAAGACTGTTGGCATCGCAATTGGGATTCCTCCAATGAGTAGAACAAGTAAATTGTCGATTCCATTTCTGTAAGTTCGTTTCTGAATTGGGTACATCACCACTATTTCGATTATGAGACCAATGGCAATGGAGCATATGCAGAAGTTACCAATGGCTGTCAACACCTGATAAACAACTCACCAAAATATATTATCCGGATACTGGTTGGGAAAATAGAAATTCATTGAGGTGACAATCTTAACTCTTTTGTTTATGAATGAGTCGAATGGGGGTATGTATTTTTAATGCCAGATTATTATTGAAATGGTATTTTTGTAACCATGTTGAGAAATCAAATGTATATAAAGTATTATAAAGTTTAAAAAAAGAGATGTTTCAGGCCAAGACGGCCCGTTTTGACCCGTTACCCAGCTCGCCCATTTATTCACCTCTAGCAATTCAGTACACATTAGAGTATTAGACCATCTGAGAACTAATACCTTTTGGAAATGGCCAACTTGATTTGTGCTATCGACTAAGTGTGCAGCCTTTCCAAAGAAGGTGTGGACTCCAGTAGCAATAACAACTGCTTCAATCTCACCTTGTTTGCATGTTGAACCTGAATAAACACTGTCACCTGGATTCTTGGTCACAGGTAATGACTCTCCTGTCAATGCAGATTGGTCAATCTTGAGGGGGTCTCCTTCTAGCAGACGTGAATCAGCCGGGATAATGTCTCCCAATTTGACGCTGATTACGTCTCCAGGTACCAATATGGCTGCATCTTGCTCATCCCATTTTCCATCCCTTATGACTTTTGTCTTGGGAGCAAGACCTGCCATTAGAGCTGCCGCAGCATTTCCTGCATTGTTTTCTTCTATGAAACTAATGGTGGAGTTGATTATTAGCAATGTTGTGATTCCAACAAAGTCTTGCCAATCTGGTGGCTTTCCCTGCAATTAGGTACTCTAGGTTAAGTACATATATATCTATATGAAATATGACTGTATATATCAATGATAGTGTCTGGGAGATGTAAATAGCCATTATTCACTATGTGATACCTTAGCATTAAGCGTAACACTAGATCACTAGAACATTTTATGTCGCATTCATATTGGTTGTGTATTTTGAAGGTTAGAACATACTATACTCGTGATAATCCAGTATTTGTGTACTACTAGTATATATTATATGTCTTCTAAAGGCAGATATCCGTACAGATCCGCACATATTTACAATCTGTCCATCATGGGACTATAACCGACAACCTCTTGGTTCGCAGGTCACCTTGAATACTGTTAGAGCAAACACCCTTCGGTATATAAAATGTATTGAAATTGTTTTTGATTTTAGAAAGAGATATATACCCCTCCATTGGCCAAGACAATAGCCATGATTGCGGCAGCTTCCATGACCCATGACAAAGGATTCCACATGAACCCCAAGAACTTTAGAAGCTTATTTTCCTTTTTCTCTTCTAGCTTGTTTGGCCCAAATATATTCAGCCTCTTATTACCTTCCTCACTACTCAATCCTTCTTTTGTACATTTTAACGTTTCAAATACCTCCTCAAGCGGAACGGTCTCCTGCACAACATTTAAGATATATTGATCACAAAACGAATCAATCCTCATAGAAAAACATAAACAAATCAAAAAACAAAAACTATGATTCTTATTAATCCTTGATACACATCCGTAGTCTAAACGTGTAATCATATAATTTGGCTCTTCTTGATTTGGATCTTTCAATAAAAAGTACTATCAAATGAATCAATCCCCATGCAAATGATTCAATTCCCATGCAAAATAACCAAAAAATTATAGTTATGGTAATAAAAGCCAATTTGTCCTAAGATCTAGATCAAGAAAACCACATAATGAAAACAAATGAACGTAGAAAGGTAAGGAATTTATCGTTCGTACTAGATCAACATTCTCCTTCTTGAGATCTTCCCAACTAATGCTTGAATTCGATGCCATTGTTGTCGTTGCCCGTTCGTTATGTGTTTGTGTGTGTAAGAGCTAGCGTGTGTATGATGACATGAGAAAGTGGGATGTGAAGTGCATTGAGAGAATGAGGATGGGAGCTACTATAACAATGGAAAGAAGGTGAAGGAAGAAAGAATGAGAGTGAAAGAAGGAAAATAAGTTGGAGTTTTTCATGGTGTACATACATTTGTATATTAATCCGTTACATTTGTAAATCATAGCTTATTTTCTATACCTATACTTTGAACATGCCATATATGATCTAATGTAAAGTCATGTCAAAGTAAAATGATAATGTATGTTGTATTTGAAACTTTTATAGTTAGTCAAAATAGTGTTATTTTGGAGGTAAACATAAGAATAAGTGCACATTAAGATATGTTTGGCAAAACTAGCCGGCTGAAAGCTGGTAGTTAGAGACTTAAAGGCCGGTATCGGTAGTTATTTTTTCCAAACCACCACATTTAATTGAATTTGTATTAAATAAAATACCTTAAATATATTTTAAATTGGCTCATCATTTATTTAGATTTTTTTAAATAACTTTTTTTAAAGATCTTAAAAGTTTTATCAAGATATTTTTCAAATCTATTTATTTTAAAAATATTTTTTTTAAATAATTATTCTAAAAAATCAAAATAATAATTACTTTATTATAAAGGAAATCTAAAATCATTAATTAACTTATATGTAGAAATTAAAAAAAATAATTATTAATTCATTATAATAAAAAACTAAAATCAATAATTAACATATATGTAGAAATTAAAAAAAAAAAAGGTTTTTGTCATCTTTTCTGTTTTAGCCATCAATCACAAAATCCAAAAGAGAACCCAACTTTTTGTCCTCTCTTTTCTTTTCGAGCGTCGAATAAGAAAAAATAAAACAAAGGTTTTTGTTTTTCGTTTAGTTTTTTTGATTCATTCATGTTATTTGTATTTTTGTTAAATATATATATATATAACAACCTGTGCATCGTACGGGTAAAAAATCCTAGTATGCCACCACCCACTTTGCTGGTGAAAACATCATCGGAGAAAGGTATTTATTATTTAAGGGTCTTTAAGTAATTTTCCATGCTAAAAGCTTGTAGTTACTCTAAAGGGAAGTGATATTCATACCACACTTATTAATATATTTACCACATATATGTTTTACCGGCTTGTACAATATGTTATTAAAGTAGTACTTTATGGTAAATAAATCAAAAATTGTGGTACAAATATCATTTCCCTACTCTAAAACGTTAGTATTACTAGCGTTAAAAAGATGAACTTTTTCATCCTACCTAAAAGCTTCAAGCTCTTCCTACCAAACGGGATTTTTTATTGGGTAAGAGCTTTTACCTAAAAACTTGAAGCCTTTAAAAACTCCTAAAAGCTTGTTGCCAAACATACCCTAAAGAATAGAATTTAATAATGTTTTAATCACTTAAGTTTGAACTAATAAATATTTTAACTACTTTACTTATTTTTCTTCGATAAAAATTTTAAGTTTGGTTAAGTTAATGTTTTAATCACTTAAATTTTAAATTTTTTATTTTTTTTGAATGTTATAACTGTTAAACTTTATTGCTTTTATGTTTTAACTTTTAACCCCTTACCTTTAATTAGTTAGTTTAATGT
>JAOXNX010000032.1:2300926-2314387 GCA_028566075.1 Solidago caesia
AAAATTACATTACCCTATCCATCCTAAGATAAGTGTTGCATTTCTATTTTAGTTTGTTAAAAACAATATCAACTTTTTGAGAATAACATGTTAAATTAACTATATACTACCGAATTTTCGTTTTTTAAACTATAATAACCCTAATACTTTTTTCACACAAATAAATTTTATAAGTCTTTGCAAAAATTATAAAAAAAAAAATTGTTATCGAATAAATATGTATATAATGATTATATATTTCTATAATTGTGTGTCCAATTTATTATAAACACTTATTTTGGAATAGATGGGATAGTATTTAATGACCTTGGCCATTGTAACGTAAATTTTCTTACGAATGTCATGTTGTTTTATTAGATAGATACATATTATAGTTTAAAGTAAGTAATTTGATATTCGATTTTTCATAACTAAGGAGATAATATGTTTTTTAATAATTTTATTATTACACTAAATAAACATGTTTTTATCTATATTTAACATTACATCGTCATTATACAAAGATACAGTAGACATATCCTACGAACCATATACAATAAAAACCAATTTCAAATAATAATAATATCCTCATTTTTCAATAAGTAATATCGGTATTTAACTTTATATCATCATTATACAAATATATAACATACACATCCCACTAACCATAAAACACTTTTTGAGTAATAATATCATCATCTTTCAATATACATTATCTATAACTGCTAATTATGTTATTATGAAAACTTAATATGTTTATCTCGCGTATTACGCGGGAAAATAATCTAGTTGTTAACTATATAAACCACAAAAAGTGCCAACAAAAAGATATTTATGGAAGACTAAGTTATATTTATATTTGTTATTGTGCATCTTATTTTCATAGATATTTGATCATTTTAAAGGGTGCAAATCTTTTTTTAGTATCGTCTTTTCAACATGATGAAAAATGATCCACACACTATGTTTAAGTTAATGTTATACTTTGCTTTAATGTATGAATTTTCCCTATCTTATGCAAGGTTGTAAAAATCAACGAGATCGGCCGAGATATCGGAATAGGATCGGGGATAAGGATGGTAACGGGCCGGGTATGGGTCAGTTTTAGGTAATCCCAGAGACGATTAAAAATCTCCGTCTCAAACCCAGATCCGGACCTAACGGGTCTCCGCTTATTTACTAACCGTTTGGTAACGGGTTTCCCCACGGGTAATCGGGGACCCGTTAATTTATTTTTGTTTTTGCAATTTAGTTTTTACTCCTCAAATTTCAATAATAACCTAAAACCATTTTTTTATATCATCTTTCTTATAATTACATTTTAAGTCCTTATACTTGAAGCTTATTTAATTTTCTATTACATATAATTTCATAAAATATTATTTTTATATATAAAAACTCAATCAGATTTTTTGTCGATCCGAGTCCAATTATTCAAAAAAATCCTGACTACCCCCCCCCCCCCTCTCACCCTCTCGCCGATCCTGGGTCACGAGTTCCCAACCTTGTTTTTATGAATAGGTTATGGGTTATACATATATAGTCTATCTATATAACTAAATGAGGATATTTTAGATCCTATGTGCCTATCTTCTATGTTTGACAACTCATATTTTAGCTTATGTGTCATTTTGTGATAATTTTGGTAATTTTTTTATAAATATTATGACAATTAAATCTCTGATCATATGTGAGCATTTGCTTTTATCAATATTAAATAGCAAATTAAAAAGCCAAAGACAATATTAGAACCATGACCTTTGACTTTTAATATTATGCACAAACCACTTGATCTAACTTAATATTTGTTTACTTTTTACAAACTACGTTAGATATTCAGTAAATAATAATACTAATTAGAAGACACCGATAATATCCATTAATTATACAAATGCAAAGTTAAACCCCTATGAATACACATGCAATACAAAATCGATGCATTTATTTAAATATACTATAGAGGTGCCCTCGCGATGCGGCAGCTGTGTGATGGTGGCGGAGACTGGTGGTGATGGCGGCGAGTGTTGGTGGTGGTAACGGCGTTAAGTGGTGTAGTTAATTGATGTAAATGTGTAGTGAGATATTTTAGAATATAAGAGACTGGTGGTATAACTTAATTTATTAAGGGTAAAATGGTAATATTGCATATCCCAAAAATATAACTTTCAACAGGGGGTTATAACTTTTATATAGCAGTATAGATATTGTTTCATACCACGTATATTATCTTGCAATACATTATAAATCATATTTTTTTTTAAAAGAAAACATTACAAAACTACGTTTATTACTTAAATTTGCATTTTAATTTTTTCGTATAAAAACGTTGTTTCTATTTTTTTAATATTATTTTAATGTTGATTTGTGCTAAAAAAAACTTATCAGATAGGATAGGATGACACTATTTATGTTTTTTTTAAGATAATATAAGATTACATGTTGTTACCACCATTTATATTAAAAAAAAAAAAACAATTCAATTATTTATGCCCCATCCGATGGTAATGAGGATATTTTAGGCCATGTAGATTTATAAAATTGATTTCCATTAAATAAATAAATAAATAATATTGAGTCAAATATGTTAAAACACAAATTAAAGAGTTATTTTAGGAATTAAAGTTGTCTCCTTTAATTCAATCTATTCAAGGAGTTATTTTATGAATTAAAATTGTTACTTTTAATTTAATCTATTCAAACTTTATATTGTTGACGTTGTATTCATATTTATTATAAACTAACTTTGATTTTTGAGACTTATTATAACTTTGGAAACTTCTTCCGTAACTGTGGATTTAACTTAAGGTTTATTAATTATGAATTGGTAAACTTTGTGAATCTAATTTTCTCTTCTTTATTTATATTGAGCTGGGTTATTTTTACATATTAATTTGCTTATAAGTTTCTTCTTTCAGTGTTATACTTACAAAATTCTGCACATGAGATATTTTGATTTATTTTCTTTTCAATTTTGTTAAAAGTTAAAACAATGAATAGTGATAAATGACTCAATGAGCAACCATATTTTTTGAGACGTCACTTAATGATTAAGTTTGACCACTTAGCTTATTTCTTTTATTTATATGTCAGGTACATGAATTATTATGGACTGCTATTTAGCTACGCAGATTTAAAAATATTGTTATGCCGAAGTTATATATTAATGAAAAGAATTATGTATATTCATTTTAAGAGTTTTTTAATATTTTTGTTATTAAATGGATGATGTCATGTGTTATTGATTTTTTTTATCATCCAATAAAGTTATATACTTTATTTTAACTACAAAATTATAATCTTATTAGTTTTTATTTTATTATTTTATTTAAAAAATATTTGATAAGAACTTTTACTTAACCCATACAATATACGGATTTAATCTAGTATATATATATATATATATTATTAAAAAATTGTATCAATGTTCTATACCTCACGTGTTCCAGTAGGTAGTAAACTTGTAGCCGTCCATTATTTCAAATAATAAAAACATTTGTATACCTCACTGTGTTCAGGTAGGTAGTAAACTTGTAGTTGTAGCCGTCCATTATTTCAATAATAAAAAGCGTGGGTTGTCAAATTGGTAACAACAATTGGGATAGATTGATTGGCATCATGGTGTCATATGAGATACAACATGCAGGTTCGAATCTCAGTGACCACAATTTTTTTTTCCTATTAAGTATGAAACCATAACTACTATGACAGCGTGGCATATGAGTTGGCACTGATGTGTACATGCGGCATATGAGGTGACAGCCATGTGTCGGTCTCTCAGACCCAAACGATATGAAGGCGACACATAAGCAAAATGCTGATGTGGCGAGCTCTGGGATATGCCACGTAGGCGTCTGGAGATAGAGAAATATATATATATATAGATTACTTGTAAAGCTTGAACTTTCTTGATTGTCATCAAGTTTTAAGTAATTCTATACGATAACTTAGAAAGAAAAAAAAAATAGGTTTGTAGGTATGAAGATATCTATATCAACGAGGATATCATTGAAAAATATTATTAAGTTTTATTTTCTAACAATATTTTATTTTTATTCAAATGTGTTTTAGAGATTGAAGGTGGCCGGTAAAAATGGGGTTCTAATTGATGGCCGGTAAAAATGTGTTTACTGTGCGTCGGGGCCTCATATAGAATTTCTTGTCGGCGCTCTATTTATTGATGGACTTGAGACCGAAAGACTATTTGAATTATGAGGAACCGGAAAAATAAGTTTTGAAGAATTCAGCATTAAAGGAAACAGTAAAATATCATAGAAGGTATTGTTGTCTTTACACATGAAGTTTCTGTACGTTAATAAAAACTATCCGTGTAGAAATCACTTGCCTTTTAAAATTACTCACAAGTTAAGTTTAAGGCTTACTCATAAAACTCTAAGCGAGCCGGATCTAAACTAAAAAATAAAATATAAACTTGAATTTTTTTACTTCATGATTCAAAAGTCTTTTATTTTTTTTTTACAAATTATACTCTTTATTAAAGGAAAAAAGTTTTTTTTTTTTCAAATCGATTATGTGGCATGTAATTAAGCCATCAAAGTTTACTATAATTGCAATCAAGTCCTCTTTTTATTTATTTTATACTCCTTTTTTAAATAAAGCTTTACAATTCTAGCTTTTTTTAAAATAAAAAAAATTACAGTCCTTCAAATTTAATTGAGTCGAAACTAAAACATTATTTTAAAAAGGTAAAGGCCGGAAACCCCTTAGTCTCGTGTATCATTTTGGATACAAAGCCCCCCACTCTACAAGGGAGGATCATGTCGGCGACTATGCTGTCCCAAGATCCACTGTATAATAGGCATGAAATCCGTCTGAAACTAAAATTCAAATCTGCATCACTTAAGTCTTTCCTAGTGAGCCCTGGGCTTTTGTGCACATAGGTGGCCCCTTAAGTCTGAGACTAAAACATTATGTTTGTTAATCTTTATTTTAATTTATATCAGTGTCACTTTAATTTTATTTTTAAAACTGTATATGAGTTGAAATAAACCAAAAATTCTAACTATAAAAATGACTCAAAATATAACTAAAAACTCAAATACATTTTGATTTCATCAAATACACAAAATTCTAATAAAAAGAAGAAAAAATAAATTATTTGATGTTGTTCTATTTACTTAGTATTATATTTATTTATTTCTCCGTGGGGAATAAAACAAGTAAATAAATGAGAAATTGAATTCTTTTTTAAATAAAATTTTCTTTCAGACATTAAATGATCATAAATAAAACATTTTATTTTTTTCATATTTGTTTTTTAATTTTAGATTATAACTAACCAAAATAATAGTCATTATAAATTTTACTTTATTAAAAATTTTTAAGTTCAAAATGTAATTTAAATTTGTCCGTTAACACGGAAAATAATCTTGTTCGCATATATATATATATATATATATATATCTTATGAACTGTTTTTAAAGGTCTAAATATAGATTGAATTAGAAAAACTTATTTAAAGTTTTATGCTCTCATAGAAAGTCTACGATATCTCTGACTTGTTTGATTCCATTCATGCTTCCATCTATATGTCGTTTGACAATTAGACATGACAATGGTAATTTGATCCAATGAGACTCCATTCGATCGATCAACTACCGATGAATATGGATGAATCAAATGGATGAATATTGGATATAAAGTGGACATGGATGAAGATTTCTCATCCAAGGATATCCAGATATTGTTGACATGCCCTCATCATATACTATACTTGGACAAGATGAATCGTGCTTTAGTTTTGCTTCTTTTTTTTCTTGTCAATGAATATCCAGTTTTTACAATTGTGTTTTTAATTAATCCAACTTTAGTACTTTACTTTATAATCTTCACTTTTCATCTTATGTATAAAGTTCGAAACAAATCGTGCCATTTAATTGCACTAAAAATTAGAAAAACTAGTAACTCATGATTGTATAATCTACGCAACACTACGAATTTTGATTGTGAAAAAGTTGAAACAACGTATGTAAGGTCACGAACTTATCATTCATTTCAAAGGGGGCATTTTCTTTAACGGAAATATTTTCAGGATATCCAATGGACATCCATTTACCTCTCTTACGAGTTGTTAGACTCTTACGAGTCACGAGTCGACTTCAAATTACACCAAAAACGATGTGACTCTTTAGGTGACTCTTATTTGCTCCCGACTCTTACGAGTCGGCGTGTGGCTCGGTCCGAGTCAAGGCGAGTCGCAAACTCGATCGAGTCAGGAGAAGAATAATTAATGAATCAATTATTGTTGTAGTATTATACTTATGGGGCCTATATATTATATTATATATTATACTTATGGTTACATCATTTGTATATTATATATGTATTTTTGATCCTTTTAGTGTGAATTTGGAGATATATTGTAACTTAATTTATGACTCAAAACTATCAAATATGTAATATTTTAGTAAATGTATTAAGATAATCGACTTATATTTTTTCTAAATATGTCACATATATATATAATTATACCTATATTATGGTATATATAAAAATGTCCTGACTCTTACAAGTTGAGTTACGTTCCGAGTAACGAGTCAAAAGTTTTGGTTTTTGAGTCGAATCAACTAATTCCACATTTTACCCACCTTCCCATGGGCCTCATTTCACATAAAAACAGCCCAAGCTTTTTAAGAGTAACAATGTAACAAACACCAGCAACTTTTCATTTTTCTTCTGACTTGTTAACAGTAACGTACCAAAGACCAGGACTCTTTCACAAAACACTTACAAATATAATCACTTTCCATAACATTTTCTACCAGTTAAATACTTATTGAGTACTGATAAATAACTTCTACATGAGAACGTGGTTAAAAGATTTCAGTTATATAAGTATTCAAGAGGTGTGAGGAGAGGATAAAAAACTTTAGGTTAGTTTCACCAACTGCTGCTTATAAAAAGTCCAATAAAACCTCACTAATGTCATGAAGAAAACGTGAGGCGTACAAATTATGTGAGGTGCGCCTTTAAGATGCCTTTCATAAGGTCACCACGTAGAGTAGGTTGAGGCATTTTGGAGATCACCGATCGCCTAGGCATATATGCTTTCTTAAACCAAGCTCCCATTTCGTCGCCTTTTTTTGTTTATACCTGCAAGAAAAGACAGATGACGTGCGAGGCATGGAGGATACGAATAAAGCTCTTATGGTTAGGCGACACCAATTTAATGATGAGGTTCAAGAAGCCCGCAAAGCGTTGATTAATTAAAGTATTGGTTTTTTACATTTTTTAAAAATTTCATTATGGTATATAATATTTCATAAGAGATGAAAATTTCAGTCCATTTACTTATGAATGTTCTGATTTGGACCGTGTTTACTTGGAACAATTCTAATCAAAACAAAAACAGAATAGGTCAAATGGGTTAAATGTTGCGGAAAGTCTTATCTTAAATGAACCACCCATCTTTCCACTTTAAATTAATTCATGCTTAATGAAATGCAGTAAGTTAATTAATTTCTCATTTGTTTGTAGGGCATGCAGGATATATATGCAGAGTGAATGTACAATTATTGGGGTTAAGAGGGTGGGAGAACTTGATGAGAAATTAAGTGCCTGCAAGGAGAAGTATGACCCAGAAGAAGCACAAGTCAAGGCCCTTGAATTGTGTTCTCTCTGGCAGGATAACCTAACAAATGCAGGGTGGCATCCGATGAAAGTTGTTATAGTAAAAAAGAAAAAGAAAGAAAAAAAAAAACTAAGTAAACGCAAATCCAAATATGGGAATGCACAAACCGAGTATAAAAATCTAGTACTATAGCTACAAGTGTTTAAAATTGTTACTAGTAGATGTGATACAATTCAGGTTTAAGGTTTAGAGTATCCTCATTTCCCTATCACTAGTTACAAACCAAAATATGTTGCGTCAAATACAAGCAAGGTTGCAAAATTCGTTACACGGAATACGATCGGCTAGGACCTTGGAAAGGTACTCAGAGTAATCGAGAAGTACTCGGATAAAGATTTTTTATATAAAATAATAAATCAAAACATATATGTATAGATTACTATATATATATATATATATATATATATATAACTATATATATATATAGGTTCTGGTTAAAATAAAATAAGTATTAAGGTAAAACAAATAAAACAATCATATTCCTTTAACTGAAAATCATTGTGCATCATGAAAATCTTCGTGCATCAGTTTATATACTTGTGCTCTATGAATCTTCGTGCATCAATTTTATCATGATCCAATGGTCAAGATCTTATCTTACTTGTTTTACTTTAATACTTGTTTTACAATAACCAGCCCCTAATTTTTGTTTTTCTTTTATTGTAATCATTCGGCTAAGATTATATTGTTGATAACTTTTGATTAACAATGACTCGGTTATAGTAATAAATCTGTTAATTCTTCAAGATATTTCGCATAATCGTATCTACCTTTCTAGTTCTTCTACTTAGTCAATTCTTTCAAAAAAAAAAAAAACTCGTCATTTATCGAACAACTTTTTGCAAATCATTACCGAGACATTTTCTCCGAAAATTTCAAAACTTTACAAACTTTGTTCGTTCTTCGAATCAAATCTTCGATTCTCATGATATATATGTCTCGCGAAACATTATCTCTTGGTACCGATACTCGTCCACCTGTTCTCTTTCACGCAAGTTACTACCGGTGGAAGGATATATAGATTTATTGATTTCGTTGAAAGACAAGATGCTTGGAAGGAAACAAACACTACAAGAAGCGTACTTTTTTTTGTTGTTTAGCTGCCTCTTTTGCGACGAAATGTGTTCGTTGCAAAATATTTCGTCGCAAAAAACCAGAATTCTTGTAGTGAAAGAAGTCCATTAAAGAGGGTCCCCAAGTTTATTACAATTAAGTTCCATCACCCATCGATCCGACGATCTAAAGAAAAACTGTTGATTAACTTTTTCACAATTGAATGCAACACAAAGAGCTTGTGTCAAAGATGACACGATTATTTATCTTGCAAGCACTTCCTGATGAGATGTACATAACGTTGATAGTCACAAGAATGCCAAAGATATATGGGATGAAATTGCAAAGTAGCTGCAAGGGTCATAGATGGCTTCTATAGCATGGATGACTAACGTTCTTACGTCTTATGCAGAGTTTAAGCAGCTTAGTGGGGAACTATTGTCTGACATGTACAATCGATATTGCAATTTGTTAAATGATCTCCGAAAGAATCAAGTGTTTAAGTCGATGATGGAAGTGAATATCAAGTTAATTTCTCAAGAACTTGCAACCCGAACACTACAAGAATTGTTGTTTTTGGTGACAAAGTGATCGGCGACGACACAAAACGACAAAAAACTCAATGGATATTGAAAAGAAATTCAGCGATCGTCGCCAAAGTCATCCCTAAATTTTTATTTATTTTTTTTCGTTTCCCGCCTACGTAAAAAGTTCCCGCCATTTGTTTGGCCACGATTTTAGCAAGTTGTCGCTGAACATTTTTCTGAAAAAAAAAACTATTTTTTGGGTTCCCTCCACTACGAAAAAATTCCCTCTAAGACTTGTCTCGTTAAAACTCTCCTTAATCCAACTAGAGGAAGAAGTAAAACGTTTATCTTTACAGATACACTAAATATGAATCCATGACTATAAAGGATCAAATATATTCCGCCCTCTGTTGTTTAAATATTTAGTGTATCCGTAAACCATGTCTTTATTATCAATATCCATTTTTAAAAAATGTTTTGAATGACAACTTTGATATAGTCATGGATTCATATTTAGTGTATCTGTAAAGATAAACGTCTTACTTGTTCCGCCCTTTGCACTTGCTAAAAAGATAAAATTATTAACTAGGGAAAGTTCCCGTCATTAATTTGTTTGGCCACGATTTTAGCAAGTCGTCGCTGAACATTTTTCTGAAAAAAATAATTTTTTCGGTTCCCTCCACTATGAAAAAATTCCCTCCGAGACTTAGTGACGACTTCAATGACGAATTTGTCGTCGCCGAAACATTGTTTTCCATTTTTAATATACTTTTATCAGTTTTAAAATTTATATTGAAATATAAAAAAAATAAATATTAAATGTTAAATATAATTATAATATATAATTTATTAATTTATAAATTATATTTAACTTTTTTATTATTTATTAATATATTACATTAATTACTTATTTGTTTAATAATAACTAATTATAATTTGTTTCAAAGTATATAAAAAATGTCGGTTACAAGTTGAAGGGCTAAAGTTATTCAATACAAAATAGGCTATATAAAGTTTTCACACAAACAATCAATTCAACAATTAGGACTTACAGTTTTTTCTCTAAACTTAAATTCAAATCTTGATTAAAAGAAATACTCAAATTTGTGTATTTAGTGATTGATCTTCTTGTTCTTTAATTTCTGTTTTTCTCTTATTGTAATCATTCGGCTAATTAAGATTGTATTGTTGATAACTTTTGATTAACAATGACTCGGTTATTGTATTGTTGATAACTTTAATTTCTCTGATTTTCCTTGCTGTTGAATCCGTGTATGTTTGCTGTTTTTGGGCCGGGTCAGGCCTGTTGGGCCGTGGAGCCCAGTGAACCTTTTCTGTTGGGCCTATTAGCCCAGTGAGTCCTTCCTGTTGGGTTTTAATTCGAGTGTTTGTGTTAAGTTGTGTTAACTCCTCTCAGGTCGATGGATAAAATTTAAGGTTATAACATTAGTTTAAAATTTTAAAAACAAGGACATAAGAAATATATTCATATTGTGCAAATAAGGCCTTGATAGTAAGTCGAGCCTAAGAACAATTAGTTTGGTCGATTTTTGATAATAAATGAATTGATTGACAAGTGTGGCATACAATGGGACGATTTAACGAATTGAATTAATGGATGATTTTTCTACTACTAAACGACATTTGGACTTAATGAATTTGGTCGAGCCAAAGAACCTGCGACACATTATTATTAACGGTCAAAGAAAAGTGACGTTTAAAATGAGATGGATAAAACATTAAAACGGATATCCTTCTAACATTGAATTTCAAGTTAAAAGCTTATGAGAGTGTTTTTCGAAATAATTTAACTAAAATGGACCTTCGCTCGAGAAATCGACAAGTCATGACTTATATTGATATTTTGCAAATACGATTAAGATAATTGTGAATAAATGCGACATTAATCAAGTCATAACGTATATTGACATTAAATGAGATACAAAGGCATTTCTTAAGACACTAGTATAGGCATGGACATGTTCATTTAAGTTCAGATACTTATCGTGTGATTTGTGGCAGTGTGAGGCATTTGAACTGTATATGCGCATACTGTAGACTGTTAGTGATTGTTCCAGTACCAGATCATCGTACTAGGTTAACTGTACCTATATTGCATTACAGGTGAGTTTCGTAGCCCCTTTTATCGAGCTTTTGGGGTGGAAAGATACTAAAACTATTTTTCTACTGTTTTATGCCGTAGATACAAACCTTGCCTTACATACTACCTATGTGACGTTTCGGAGTATAGGTGCCTTAGTCAGACTTATTCGTTCAATATTGTGATCGAGTCATGCCATGCCATATGTGTTGAGTCATGTCATCGTGTAGGTGTTAAGTCATGTCATTGTGTTGTTGTGTGAGTCATGCCATGTCATATGTGTTTATAAATAGATCATCATGTTCACAAGAGGTTGCCATGTTCATAAATGTGTTGTCATGATCATAATTAGTGCAAATATGTGAATTATGTGTGTATTATATGTGGTTTTGCGTGCATCCACTCTGTCGAGAGTGAGGGATACCATATGGGACGGTTCACCCGATATCCTGACATGTTCATAAGTACATCCTACTCGGATGCGAATAGAGGAATACCATATGGGACCGTTCACCCGGTATTCTATAAAGTTCATACGTGCATCCTATTCTGCAGAGGGTAGAAGGTATCAAATGGGGTGGTTCTCCCAGTACCTCGTTCATAAAATGTTTACCCCTGTGAAATTGTATACTATACTTATGATGTTTGACATTCTAAATGCGACAGGGACGGTACGTAAGTGTTTACTAAAGCTTATCTACTCGATACTCACATACTCTTTATGAATTTTATTATGGATTTTACCACGATTTACTTCGTCTTTATTCGATTGACATAATGAGTTATTTTGTATAAAAATGGGTTTCCTTCGGACATAACAGAATTACGGTGCTCAAAAGGATTTTATTGGACTTTTCAATAAACTTGTTCATATCTAAACCTACGAACTCACCAACCTAGTGTTGACATTTTCAAGTATCTTTTCAGGTTATTTCAAGGTTGATTTTATGGACTTAGAGGCAGAAGATCATAGCTGGATTTAAGAATTTGATGATGCATTATAGTTGATAGACTCGAGCACGATGCTTCGGTTTTATCCCGATTACGGGATTTTTCTGTGATGTAATTGACTATTTGTATAACTTTTGTGTTGAATTTAAGTGTTCATATAGTTCCTCTGTATAATTCCATTGCGGAATATTTTTAATGTTGCATCTCGCGTTTCCGCCACTGGCGGGATGTTACAATGGTTTTGGCTTTAAAAAAAATAATAGATACTCGCATCAACACGTACAAACCAACGTTGCCCATCGGGCGGTGCGAACCCTCTAATTGGTATGATTGATGCACATAGAATAAATATGATTGAAATACGTGATATAATCAATTAATCAAGTTAAATATGAGATGTGAGAAAAAAAATCATAATCCACATTTCAAACTTCTAATACATTAGCCATATCGTTAAATTAAATTAAGCTAATTTATAATTGGGAATAACATATATGTTTTTAGTAGCATATAACTTAGTCGTTCAATACAAATTTATAAAACAAATTTATATTTCTGGTTCTGCAACTATTTTAAACATACACATATAATCTTTCATTTATCTTTGAAAACACCTAAGTGATATGTTACTACAAACATATAGGTTATCAGGGTCGGCCCTAAGGAATTTTGAGCCTAGGACGAGCCAAAGAAAAAAGGACCCCTAGGTCAGGAGCAGCGAATTCGACCTATTGACCTAAAAGCAAAATACACTCGTAACTAACGTCTTAACCACCCGATTAGAGCGTTCATAGTTAATTATTAAAGGTAGAGATACTATATAACATATAATATATAAATAAATACAAAATTTTCATGTATATGTATATATAAAATTGGGATTAGTATTTTGAAATGTAAACAACTTATCTCTTTTTGTCATTGTGGGTAAACAACTTAAATCCTGTGCATTGTAGGTAAGAACTTGTTTTGTTTGTTCGAACGATGTAAAATACCTGCTGGATGCCTATGTGTCACCGGTGATTGCCACATAGATTGCCATGTCAAGCCACGTAGGATAACACGTTGGATACACACAATAAACATTGACACATAGTTAAATACATTTATGAACCTCCCGTGACTTCAACAATGGCTGAAGAAGATACAAAAGATGAAGAACAACCAATAACAAAACCAGAAATCATATCCCCATATCCAAA
>JAOXNX010000032.1:2314487-2324799 GCA_028566075.1 Solidago caesia
TCCCATTATGTAAGAGAAACAAATACTATATGATCATTAATTTGTTTATTCTTAACATTAGATTCAACAAAACCGTTTAACAAAATTCAAAGAACATCCCTACTTCATCAAAAATGAAGTATCACAAATTCAACACTATGTGCTAACAAATCCGATCTATTCCACTATCCATATCTAACAAATCCGATCTATTCCATCTTTTTTGTAAAACTCTAATCTTTAACTATCATTCACAATAAATCCCAAAAAATTAACACCCAAAACCAAGTTCACATTTTTATCAAACAATACTCAATATTCCTAAAATAAAACTAAAAAAATTGCAAGTTGGACTACAATCTGTTTAGATTTCTGGAATAAAATAAAAATAAAGAAAATATACCTAGAAAGTATTTTTCGATCAAGCTCCTGGCGTAAGGGAAAAGCCGAACCATAAGTGTTTGCAATAACCTGCATAAAAAACTTGTACCTTTCACAAGTTTAGTCTTAGCTATGATGTACATGTATTAGGGACTGAATTTTCACAAGTTTCACAAGATGTTGAGGCAGCTGCCAAAAAAAAAGAAACCAAACCGGCCTTCACCCCTGTCGCCTGTCAAGAGAATGGATTCGATATATGAATCCACTCCTAAACATGATGATCACCACTTTACATCACCACATTTGGCTAAGATGCCAAGTCTTGATTTTAGTAGAGGGTTAGAAGCGACATAGAATAAAAGTACATCCGTCGACAAAACATTTAATCAATCGATATTCCAAAACAGTAGAAGGTTGGTCGGCAAGAACACAAAGTCGGTTTGTGAGTGAAGGTTGGTCGGCAAGAACAATAGAAGCAACCTCCTTGAGCTTCCTTACAATTTTTTTTAACTGTCTGGATAACAGGCTGCTGCGCAGTAGCCTGCTAACCAACTTGCTTACAATTTTTTTTAGTTGCATGGCTAGCAAGCTTCTGCGCAGCTACATGTTAAATAGCTTGCTTATAATTTTTTATAACCAATGCTTTTGGGCATTTGACCCATAAACAAAGCAGACCAAAAACGATATATATTTACTTAATGAAAAACAAACATTAGGAGGCTACTACCAAGGTTCGACGTAAGTACACTGGAATAACGCAACCGTTTGAACAAGACGATTTATTGCGGGACCGGAAATTTACTAGTTTATATTATAACGTGATATCTTTTTATTAAATATTGTCATTAAGTTAAGTTGACAATAACTTGTGATTTGATTTGAGCCAAAATTAATTACCAAGAGAGCAACTGTCTCGTCAGTTTGTTCGTTCTTTCTCGCTGGCTTGGCGGTGCTGTAGGGAAGTTTCAACGTTTTACTTCGTCGGTTTTCATCGTCGCTCGGCTAGCTTGGCGAGTCCACCCTATTTCTCAACCACTTTTTTTTTTAAAATTTAATAAATAATAGGATAATAAAAAAAAAATGATGAAAAAGAGATGAGGGCCAATGGGGTTGGTAGCCCATTGATAAAGTCTTTAACCCTAGGGTATTCCACCAAGGTTCGGGTCCCACCTCCCATTTTTAGGGATGGATTATTCGAGGGGTTTTCGAAAGTCTTGGGTTGCATCTCAGACATTCCTGTAATTTATAAGTAGGATAGTTTTCCGTTTTTAAAAAAAAAGATGAGGTATTGTTGACAGGATGTGTTAGTTTAAAAGTATTGAAGTGGCGTTGATATGACAAAGTTGACGAATAATAATGTACGTCAGCCGTTTAAAAAACCATCGTAGGATAGTAATGTTAAACTCTGAAAAAAATAATTATTTGCTAGCATGATAGAGAAGACAACATGATTGAGCTGATTAAACTCCGACACAAAGATCCTTTTGTCAATCTAAAAGTTGTCTCAGACTCTTAGATATTTTTATGTTTTAAATTTAAAAGAAAAGTTGGTTTGTTAAGAAATGAAAAATATAAATGAAGATGATTATGTTTAAATTAAACAGTTTAATGCATAAAACATTTATTTATATCTTAATTAATTAAACATAATCATATAATGTTATTAAATCCAAAAAAAATAATGAATTATTTAAATGTTTTGTAATATGGTCCACTGTAATTAGAATTCACTATTAAAAACCTCAAAAATATGTAAATATATCATCACAAGCAATAAAATTGTTCTTTTAGCGATAAAAATTACAAAAGATCAAAATGTTTGTCCATTAACTCATTAAGTTACTGGTATATATTTATCTAAGTAAATACTACGGGATCATGTATGATTGTTGTTGTACTTATTTAAGTGACACCTTCAAACTAGCTTAATAATTCGAAACATGCTAGATACAAATCTTATGGTGACCAAATTTGAGATACCCAAATTATATCACATATATCTAGTCTAAAAATTCGTTTTATTTAAATAACATAAATCTTGTTCCTTTGCAACTATTTTTAGAAAGAGATGATACAACAAATCTAAGGGGGAGGGAGTGGGCTGCAGTTTGGACACGGTTTGGTGGAAGCCGCACGGTAACACCTGCGCCACACCCACGGTTTGGGTTCGGTTTGGAAGACCACGGTTTGTGAAACCGTGGGTGATGCCAACCTTTTGAGACCGTTGAAATGGGTTTTATGTGTGTTGGTATATGTCGAGAGAGAGAGATAGAAGGAAAGCAAATTAATGTGTGTAAAAGAGAGTGAAAGAGAGAGAGATGACAAATCATGACAAGTCAGTCAAGTGTATTCCTTTGTCTTGCAACTTGGTTTAGAATTTTAGATATTTATTTGATAAGGTCTTTGCTTATGACTATCCATCTTTATTTGATATAGGGTGGAAGTAGATATTTATACATTATTATTATTAGTGGGTATTTATTTCTGTCTCTTTTTTCTTAATTACATATTTTCACTGTGCAATAAACAGTTGTACATTATGCATATATTATTATACATTGAGGGGTGGAAATAGGAGGACTCATTAAAAATTAGCCTAAATTATTTTCTAGTTAATTAAAAATTAACCTATTATTATTTTCTAGTTAATTTATTACTTAACTAGTTAATATATATGTAAACAAAAATGATAAATCTTTTTAAAAATTAGCCTAAAAATCTTTTTAAAATCACAAAATGATGACATGTAGATTTCACTAAATATCTTTTCAAATCTTATCCTTTGATTTTTTTCACATGTCATCATCTTGTGGTTAGGAAGATTTTTAAATATTTTTTAGGAGGATTTATCATTTCCCTTATGTAAATGCATATATATATGTGTATGTATGTATATATATATATATATATATATATATGTATATATATAACTAATGAGGGTTGGGATCTCATGAAACCCACTAAAAAAACATGAAAATGAGGGTATGAAAGTTGAAGTAAAATGAAAAAAGATAATTGATGGGTTGTGAGGGTCGGTGAAGGTTGGGATCTTATAACTCCCTCCCTTAAAAAAGGAAAATAAAAGTCAACTGAAACATGGTCCAACTTTAAATAGATCACATCTTACATCCCTATTTCTTAAGATTTGTTAAAAGTGCTCCTAACGCCCTGTTATTGACTAGTGGTTGATATGTTATTTATTGGATGACGAGTCAACACCATTAGGTGTTACTTGTCTTTGACTAGTCATTAAAGGACTCGTGAGTGGGGTAACAGATGAAAAGGTGTTTGACTTCTTTTTTTCTCCACTCACACAAACATTTACTTAATGGGAAATAAGTGGATCCAAAGTGGCTAGTTAATGATGCATTGGGGGTATTTTAAAGGATTAGTAATTGGTTAGTGGTTGAAGGGGTTTTTCTTAGTTATTGATGAATGATTAATGGGACACTGTGAGTACTCTAATAACCAATTTTTTTTTTATGGTTTTCAATAAGAATACATACAAAACTTATGGTACATTGAATCTACACTACCCTTCCCAACTAAACGTATACTTTCTTGTTCTACTTTTATACCATTAAAAACTTGTGGATTTAATGTTGATAATAATCCTACCAACATTAACCGGAATGCCTAAAAAACTTATAGTTGTTCCTAACCTTCCTTAAGCTCCAACATGTCACCATAACAGTGTCATGAAGAATCTTTTTACCCCGTTTTCCAAGTGCCACGTGATTGTGAATCTCTACCAAGTCTTTGAAAGAGAAAACATAGAAAGGCCTCGCCTTACACCACCCACTGATGTGATTTCAAACTTTCATAGCAACCTCACACGACCCACATAGATTGTCGGTCGATTCACTCTCCTCCTTACACAACCCACAAAGCGTCGATTCACTCTCCTCCTTACACAACCCACAAAGCGTGTCCCCAAAGGTGCATTTACGAGCCTGAAGCGCTAAAAGCGTAGGGATACGATCCATGGACGCTCTCCACATGAAAAATATTACATTTTTTAGGAATCCACTCCGACCAACTGATTACGAATCTATTACTATAATCCTTGTCACTAGAGAGGAATTCCTTCACCGCCTTAAACTGAGAAGTTGTAGCCCTAGCACCCAACCATCTCCACCTATCAGACCTTCTCGACATATTGACATTGCCCAACATACACATGATTTGATCCCATTCACTAAGAATACATATTTGCATTAATTATACTCAGTTTTTTTTTATATGAAAGATTTTGTTGAATACATGATATTTAAATGGAAAGTTTGATTATATTAAATTTATAAATGTATTAATTGAAAATTTTTATTTAAAAGTAAAGTCTGAATGTAATTGATAATAATATAATTCTTGTTATAGAATATAGTGAAAAATGTAATTAACAAAACCTTAATAGATAGATATAGATATAGAAGCATATATTCCACAACAAGTCGGCAATATACGCGGTACGAATATATTGCTGACCAACACGTATACGCACTCTTTCCTCTTGATCAGTTGATCTATACATATATGCCTAAAAACCGTCCCTAAAGTAAAAACACACACACCCCACACACAAACACACACACAAAACAAAAAAAATACAAAAAGATGGCATATACAAGCTACGCACAACCATCACACATGGGGAACCCAAACCCCATGGCCATGGGCGGCATAGTGAGTCCTCATTTCTTGGCTCCATATCCAGTTGATCTAACTATTGTCAGCAAACTGTTGTCTCTTTCTGACGGAAACTTTGCAGTCACTGATGTTAATGGTAACTTAATGTTTAAAGTTAAAGCTAAACATTTAAGTCTTCGTGATCGTCGTCTTTTGGTTGATGCTTCTGGTCATCCCGTCTTGTCCTTTCAAAAGAAGGTAAATTTTTTTTACCCACCTCTTCATTCATTTCTATCTTGCCTTTTTTTATTTCATCATATCTATCTTGGAACACATTCTTTTATTTTTATTCTTTTTTTTTAATGTTAATTAATTAAATTAAATACTTCTGTCA
The DNA here is from genome assembly GCA_028566075.1 of Solidago caesia. Classification (NCBI taxonomy): domain Eukaryota; kingdom Viridiplantae; phylum Streptophyta; class Magnoliopsida; order Asterales; family Asteraceae; genus Solidago; species Solidago caesia. The sequence continues at coordinate 2,319,868 of JAOXNX010000032.1, forward strand.
ATTAGGCATACAAATGGGTAAACGAAGTGGGTTTTTCTTATCTTCCTGGTTATACTGAGATGACGAGTCATTTGACTCAGATGTATGCAGTGGTTTTACCGGGGATACCCTGTGACTGTTTCCGACCATTTTCTTGGCCACCTCTAACAGGATTACCTCGGGAGATTTCGAACCCAAGAGCTATTAATCTATGTGTGTGTGTGTATTTTTATAATTTTACCCTTATTACATTTAAAACACTATTTTAGGGTTGTAGGTTACCCTTAATTTTTTTCTTGATCCTGCTATTAGTTATGTCATAGTGGTCCAAATTGATGATTAACTCTAACTGCTATGAGTCAAATTCAATGAAATATTTGTATGATTGGTATGATTCCAAGTGTATGTAATAAATGGGTAAATGGATGAGGTTTCCACTGGTTACCCGAGGAGAGGGAGACTTTAAGTCAGATGTATGTAGCCTAACCGGGATATTCTCGTGCCTATTTCCGAATCCTTTCTTTGACCACCTCCAAGATGTTTTACCTTTTGGATTGTAGAGTTTTGTCTTTGTTGCCAATTGTTGAGTACCGCTCTATGTATTTATCCTTTCTGTATGTACTAAATGGTTGCTAATAAAAATAGCGTCTGTTTTTTGTTGACTGATGTTTTGAACAGCTGATCAGTCTTCACAATAGATGGGTAGTGTTTAGGGGAGATAGCTCGGATTCAAAAGATATAATCTTCAGTGCCAAAGAATCTTCTCTGATCCAATTCAAGACTTCACTTGATGTGTTCTTGGGGGGTAATGAACATGGAAATTGTAACTTCAAAGTCAAAGGTAGCTGGTTTGATCGATCTTGTACCATATATGCAGGAGATGGCAACACCATTGTTGCACAGGTACACCCTATACTGCATCTTGAAATATGTGTCCACCTTAAGTTTCCGAGGTCGTGAAATGCTATGTTTGCCCTTCAAGTTAACTTAGCCCGTAGATATCCATTCTGGTATTTCTGTATTAGGACAAAATATCCTAGTGACCAGAGGTGGCAAAATAGATAGACTGTATAATGGGTAAAAACGGGTCACACTAGTTCGATTTGACCCAACACCACCTTTTAATCATTTAGCTTACCTCACTTGACCTATTAGAAATAAAGCATATCCAGTTTGGCCCATTTATAAATTATAATGATCGTGTGATCACTTATAGTGACCCTTTTGAAGTCAAATTTAAATACATTTGATAGATACTAATACGTTGCTATGAATGGTGAAATGCAGATGCACAGGAAGCACACTGTTCAAAGCATTGCGCTTGGAAAAGACACATTTGCTGTGACGGTGTATCCTAATGTTGACTATGCTTTCATCGTCGCACTTGTAGTGATCCTCCACGAAATCAACGAAGAAAATAATGGTGAAGAATAAATCTGCTCGATAACATTTGATTTTTAAACAACCGTACTATTGCTTGGTTAATTTGTTATTGTATCATATATGGACCAAAACTTGAAATTTGTAGCTTGCTTTATAACATGGTAGCAAAGTGATACATACAGTTTACTTAACCATATTTCCCCTTTATGAGTGATGCTTCTTTCCCAACTTTTTTTATTTTTATTTTTGCAAGAAATTATTAGATCGGGACAGGCTAAACCTGTCAGATAGAAATTAAGAATAGTCGAGTAGAAAACCGGAACGATATAAACTGGTTTCTGGTTAAGATCTCAAATCGGACGGTAAACCGAATACAAACTTGGTGTACTTTAACGGCTCCTTGACCCTTTGCACTGTTAGTATAGTGTATAATTGTAATATAAGCTTGGCCCGTTGGCCATATTGTAATAGCCCACAATGTAATTATATATCCTACCTATCCAACTATGACAACAGGATCTTCAACATCAACGACCACTCCGCTTCACATAGCATATAGTATCACCAATATTAAATCCCATAATCCTCTTACCCTTGATCTCAATCATCTTAACTATGATACATGGACCGATCTCTTTGAAACCCATTGTATTGCTATCGACGTCATTGATCACATCGATAAAACGTACGATGCCACCACCACCAATCCCGACAACAAACCTCCCACTGATGCGGAATGGATCAAACTCGACTCCATTGTTCGCAACTGGATTTACAATACCATCACTTCTGATGTTCTAGCCAACGTCCATGAACGAAAGTCCACCGCTCGCGTAACTTGGTTAGCCATTGAAAATCTGTTTCGTACAAACAAAGAAGCCAAGGCTCTCCAACTCGATAACGATCTCCGTAACATCTCACTAGGCAATTTGTCCATCACAGACTATTGCACGAAAATCAAAACCATGGCTGATCTTCTCAAAAACATCGGCTCTCCTGTCCCCGATCAAAATCTCGTGGCTTACACACTCAATGGCCTACCCCGTAAATGGAACGGGGTTACCCGTACTCTTCGCCTTCGCGAGAAACTCCCCACTTGGGTGGAAACACGTGCCCTCTTACTTGGCGAGGAACCCAAGTTGGATGACAATCGAGCATCTGATCCCATTACTACAGATACTGCTTCATCCCCTAATGTTTTGTTTACTAGTGCGAACTTGAATGATACCCGCGGGGGCGGGAGACGTAACGATCGTCGGAATAACGGAAGGCGGAATGATCGACAACAACAAATGGGAAACAACCAACAATATGGCTGGGTTACATACCACCACCGCGAAATAATAATAATAATAACAACAATGGTTCTCGGCAAAACAATAATAGCAATAATAATTTTCGTGGTTTTACACATGCAGGTACTGTAATTCCATCCAATCATGTATCTTGGGCTAAATCACAAGGAAGTATTCTTGGTCCTCATCCCTACAGCCCAACATCTCAGCCTTATGTCCAGCATGCTCAACAACACTCTTCACAACCTCAAGCCTATGCAACTGGCTCAACAGGCTTTTCTACTGGCCCAAACATTGCTGCTGCTGTTTCTGGTCATGGTACAACATCTCCAAATCCTTCTAGGCCCCTCTTCGGGTATGGGCTGCCGACGAACCAGTGGAGTGAACAACTGACAACACTGCCTTATTTATTTAACACCATGACCTTGCAGGACCCGGGACAATCAGGTTGGATCATGGATAGCTTGGCTACTGATCATGTTCACTCAGATGCAGGTATACTCAAATCCGTTTCTAATAACCCTGATACTCGTTCTATTTATGTTGGTAATGGTTCCTTACTTCCTATTTTGACCACTGGGCACACAACCATGCCAAACCCATATCGTACACTTTATTTAAATAACATTCTTATTACACCAAAGATTATTAAAAACCTCATTTCAGTTCGTAAATTTACAAATGATAACCGGTGTACAATTGAATTTGACCCCTTTGGTTTTACTGTGAAGGACTATCGCACCCGTCAGCCTCTGATCCGATGTGACAGCACTGGACCTCTTTACCCAGTCACCCAGACACCACCTCAAGTCTTCATTGCTACCACTCCATCAATATGGCACCAACGTCTTGGACATCCTGGTGACCAAGCCCTTCACCATTTAATTTCTCATAATCTTATTTCATGTAATAAAGTGAAGTCTAACGTGCTTTGCCAACCACGTCAACTTGGCAAACATGTCAAACTTCCGTTTAATCTTGCTACTTCCGTTGTTAGTTCACCATTTGATATTATACATTCTGATATTTGGACATCCCCTGTTACTAGTTTTAGTGGCTTGAAATATTATGTTATATTTTTGGATCATTTTACCCATTATCTTTGGGTCTAATCCACTTCGTCGTAAATCTGATGTATTTAAAAAGTTTTTACATTTTATAGGATATGTTCACAATCAGTTTAAATGTACAATTAAATCGTTTCAATGTGATAATGGTGGTGAAAACAATAACAAAGAATTTCATGATTTTTTTGCCACCCATGGAATCCGTTTTCGCTTTTCATGTCCACATACCTCACAACAGAACGGAAAATCCGAATGCATGATTCGTACCATTAATAATACCATTCGCACCCTCTTGTTTCATGCACACCTTCCTCCTACATATTGGGTGGAGGCTCTTCACATGTCCGCCCATCTCCTGAACATTCTCCCCTCCTCCACTATCCAAAATGACACTCCACACTTCCGCCTCTTCAACCAACATCCAACATACATGCATCTCCGTGTGTTTGGGTGTTTGTGTTTCCATCACATAATGACCCCTCACAAACTTGCCCCCTGATCCACACCATGCATATTTCTCGGATACCAATCTGACCATCGTGGTTTTCGCTGCCTTGATCTTTCCACTAAAAAGATCATCATCTCCCATCACGTTGTTTTCGATGAGACCGTCCTTCCCTTCGGCTCTGTGACCCCCACTCACTCACCTTCATATGACTTCCTCGACTCCCAGTCTCCACTCTTTCGTCCAGAGTTCCAGCCACCACAACTGTAACGCCCCTAACTTACTAAACGTACAAAATGGTATAAAAAGGGACTTAAAAGACAAATGGGTGTCAATCTTATTCAAAAGTCAAATCAAAGCCAAGCCAAAAGTCAACCGACAAAATATATAAGAGTACTAATAATTCAAACATAGAGTGCTAAATCATGAATTAAACTCTAAAGCAGGGGTGCTAAGTCCACTTCATTCTACACTCTTATCTCGTTCCCAACGCCCCCTTGATCACCTGTCGTATAAGAAAGAAAAAGAGAATACGATTAAGCCAAAGCCCAGTGAACGAATATAACGAAAGATAGGAATATAATATGACATGCGAATATATAATTTAAAAACAACTTATTTTTAAAAACAAGCTTATTTCAAACCAAAATACAAATATGTATAATTCCACAGTATGTTATACATCCAATATATCAAAATATTATAAAACCAAATTTCATAAAATAATGCATCTAAGAGTCACAAATAGGTAACAAAGGGTCAA
>JAOXNX010000032.1:2324899-2338358 GCA_028566075.1 Solidago caesia
TATGTTAAGCAGCCACCTGGATTTGAAGATTCAGCGAATCCTCACTATGTCTACCGGCTGAACAAAGCTCTTTATGGACTTCCCTTCATGCCATCTTTTCTTCTTTATTTCCTTAGTGTTTTGGTTTTAATGATCCTAATATTACATTCAATTTAAACATGAAACAGTGCCACATACATACCCACGTGTATGTATGTGGTGTGTTGTTGAATATATATTTTGTTTTATATTCATATAATTAAATTAATTATATCTGCTAATATATCAATCGGTTCTTTTAGTATTCACCGTAAAAATAGTCATAACAATAATAATAATATAAGACTTCATAATTTTATCATCTACTCACTTTATATATTACATTTAGTAATATAATAATACTACCAAATTTGGGGTGTTACACTCAGACTCGACTCGGAGAGTACCCGGATTGAGATTTTATATATAAACATAGTTATTTTTGAAATTATATGTAACATAACTTTAATAATATAATAGAAAACTTCAAACTTAAACATAGTTGTTTAAAAACAGTAACATAATACTTAAAAGCTCGAAAATTAAAAATAATATTAGTTGATAGATTCATACTTCATCATAATTTTGTTCGTATCAATGTTGGAAAACTCGTGACTCGGACTCGACTCAACGAGGTGAGGAGTCAGGAGTTTATTTCGGATACTTAACCAACTCGGGGGAGTTTTACAACCTTGAATATAATGTGAATCGTTTAATTTTATTTTTTTTTATAAAAATTAACAAACTATGAATTTCATTTGTCATTGATGAGAGTGAGAAAGTTAAAGAGAAACACAAAATGTAGTGCATAATTATATTATATATATAAAATATGAATTTGTGTCAGTGACCACTTGTCCATCAACAATATGAGGACAAACATCTACTTACTTGTGGTGAACAAACAATACACATGACAAAAAACAAAACAAACAAACAAAAAAAAATCATTAAAAACTATAATTTGTCTTGAACAATCCTTTGCCAACTGTACTCTGCTTTTTACTTTCCTTTTCTTCTTCAACATCATCTTCTTCTTCTTCTTCATCTTGATTAGCAAATGCAGGATGACTAAATATACAACTTAACAATTGTGTCCCTCTCAATGCATTAGTCAATGGCAAATGTCCTTCTGGTGTTTCCTCATTCAATTCCCACATAAATTCATCAGGAAACTGTCTATAATTATACTGCACAACTTCAGTATCCAGTTTCTTCATCCAACCAACTTTAATAAAGAATCTTGTAAAATCTTTGTCTGATTTCTCAAATAATTTCTTTTGGACACTGTATCCAAACCTGTTGTTGCTAAACTTGGTCCATAAGTCATCAATGGCTTTCATGTCTGGTTCGGGAATGAACTGGACTTCTGAGAAGAAAACATAGCCTCGTTTCACTGCGGCTTCACCTGCCAATGCTATGAGTAGACGGCGGGTTTCGTTGTCAGCTTCCCGGAAGTCTTTTGAGGTGAGTAGACGGTGCAGGAGGTCGAATGAGGTCGATGAAGCTGCTGATGATGGTGATGAAGTTGAAGTTGAAGTTAAAGTTGATGAAGAAGATGGTGACACAGAAAATGCTTTTAGTGACGATGAGATGGAGAGTTTATGGTGGTTGGTATTGTTTGGTTTTATGGGGAGTGATGGTGTTGGTGGTGGTGGTGGCGGCGAGTCTAGTGATTGGCGACGGCCGAATGAATGCATGGAATTCAAAGATTGGAGAGAATTGGTGGCCATTGAATTACAGAGAGAGTGTTTGTTAATTTTGTCGGTGTGAGAATGTGAGAGAAGTGGGTGTGTGTGTGTGGTATAATTTGCCAATCGGAAGAATGGTGGACATACAAGTAGAAGAATGGGAAGCATGTGGAGTATTTTTATATCTTCCCCTAAGGTTTGAAGATAATACGTTTCTATCCTGCCAAAGTTTTTATTTCAATGAAATTTGGAATGATAGGAGTATCTATATTTACATGAATCAAGATCAAGGGCGACCTAGATATAAAGCGAAATGGGTGATCATTTAGGGTCTGATTTTTCGGGGTCTTGAATTTTAAAAATTCATATAAATATATATATGTTATGTTATATTGTATATCTGTTTTTAATAATCAACTATGCATATTTTGGTCAGGTGATTAAGACGTTAGTAATGTGTGTATTTTGGTTTTAAATTTTGGGTCGAACCTTGTTGGGGCCCTCTTTTCATGTTTTTATGTTTATTGATATATCAATTTTGTCGTTTTCAAAAGTTTATATAATTGAATTTGTTACACCTAGCTTAGGGATGCTTGTTTTCTGATTCGTCCTGGGTTATAAATCCTCATGGCTGTCCCTAATCATGACGAATGACATAAGATAAAAACTTTTAACGTTTTAGTATCTCATAAGAAGACTATAATTACTTTAGTTTACAAAGATAAAGATAAAATTTTATTTAAGACTAAAATTTTTGTGTTGAAAAAAAAAATAAGAACAAATATAAACTAATAATAGTAATAAAGTCTTAGGGGGTGGAAGTGGAATTATAAGAAAGAATGGGATGAGGTATAAAGATAATAAAGGAGATAAGAAATGAGTGTAAGAAGTGAGGCGATTGGCTGGAATTGGGTGAGAGTGGATTCGCTCTATCGCTCTCCCATTCCATTACGACGGAAATTTGACGTTTTTAAGATTGGGTCCATTTGCACACTTTATTGTACTTGGTAGTTAAATTAATTTTTTTTTTTCCCCTTCCATGTTTGGATTTAAAATAATAAAACATTTTGATCACTTACATAAGCAAAAACAACATTGATTTAAATTACATAAATATAAAAAGGGTTTTTCGCCTATACTCACTCCAACGTGCTTTTAAGGTTGTCCTTTCCAACTCATCGTACTTTTTTATTTCATATTAAGTCATTAAATGGTGTCAAATTGTCTCATCTAAATCACTCTAGCTGACTTGGCTATTAACGGGGTTTGAAAACCAAATGACCTAAATGGTACAATTTGACAGCTTTTAATGACCTAGTAGGGAATAAATTGATACAATGGTCTTGAAGGAACAACCTGAAAAATACGTATGGGTTTTAGGCAAAAACAAAAAAAAAACATATAAAGATACGTTAATTTAGCATAAGAAGATTCACAAGTTTATAATTATTTTTTTTTGCATCGAGTCGTTTTGTTGGATGGTCGTGTCGGTGTCGGGATTTAGCCATTTCAATTTCCTTTACAACTTCTCATACATGCAAAAGCAGGAATTATAGACCAGTATTTTCATAGCACATTTTAATGCAAACTTCAAAATATCGGCTCCACAAACACCACTAGATCGGTTCTTTGTAGAAGATAAATTAATTGGTGAATATGTCGTGAGTTTGGTCTTCATATACCCAATGTTTTAAAAACCGGATTTTTTGTCGAACCGGTCATCTCCCCGCGCCCGGTCGAATCGGTCGGACCAGTTGAACCGGCCGGTTCGACCGGTTGGTTATATTTATTTTTTTTGTTAAATTTTTAATAAAAATGCTACTAAACTTGTTACAATCTACTAAAAAATAATACCAAATAGTTATAATCCAAAGAAAATATATGTTTTAATGTTTACAAACAACTAAAAATAACATTAAAGTATACACATCATCATAAAAATTATAAAATAAAAAAAACTAAAAAAAAAAACCCAAAACCGGTCGAACCGGGAAAACCGGCCAAAAGCCGGCCGATTCGCAATAGTGGAAAAAACCTCTAAAAAACGGGGGTTAAAAAACCGGTCACCCGACCGCGCACCGTTTTGACCGGTCGAACCGGCTGGTCCGGTCCGGTTTTTAAAACATTGATCTAACCTTTTGTAACCAAACCATGGAGCTATCTAACCAAACCATGGAGCTATCCAACCAAACCCCGAAACTTCTTTTTAATGTGATTCTAAGGTTTGTTGGAGGGGTTTTGTAATCGAGTTGTTACGTTGCAAAATACTAAGTAAAAACTAAATCGAGAGGCGGAATCCGGTATGACGAGGGTAATAGGTGTCCTAAGATGGTGGTGGCCTATGTGTGAAGATGAAAAGTTTTGCTTTTTATTGAAGAGGAAAAGGTTTTCATCTTTTATTTAAACAAACGGTCTTCAAAGGTTTTGTTTGCCCACCTGCGGATGTAGTGTTCTTTGCAGATGTTTGAAGACAAAACAAACACAACCTTACTCATAAAACTCTAAGTTAAGCCGAATTTAGGGGTTTAGCAAGGGGTTTTTGAGAGATTTTTAAGATTTTTTTTTGTTATTGTATAAATTTTTATAAACAATGACTAAGCAAATAAAAATACATTAGACATTTCACACATATTATATACTTTAGAAGAAAATTTTATTTTGTTAAATATTTAGATTTTTTTCCCCCCAAAGTTCATTAACTTTAATTAGGTTACTCACTATGGGGTGTCATGAGCCCGTCGTTATGCGCTTTCACCTCGTCATGATAGGTACCGCCTTTTCTTCACCTCGTCATCATCCACTCTCATCATTATTTGGAAAGGCTTGGACAGACTTTTAGTGGGGTCTTATGTCACATGCAAACAAAAAAAAACATATTTATTTGTGTACGTGTGTCTAGTTTTTATTAATTTTTATTTAGGTATGAGGAGAGAGAGTGTATGTGTGTGTGAGTTTATAATTTTTTAATTGAGGATGAGGTGAAGATGAGGGTATGATAGATAGGGGGTAGTTCTTAGGTATGTCTTGGAGAGAGAAAGCTGATGTGACAGTCAAGACGAGGTGATAATGACGTCAGGATAGAGAGCCCTTATATTTTCAATATTGTAATCTCTTACTCCCAAGTCCCAACTCTGGCCCACATTTCAACCCATCTTCCCATGACCTCGTTTTACATAAAACGGCCCAGACTTTTTAACGCCAGCAAACTTTCCATTTTCCTTCTCACTCCTACACACACACAACACCAAAACATTAAAAGTGTGACCTGAAAACAATACTACACCCACCCACACACACACACACATTCTTCTTTTCCGATCAGCCTCCAGTGCTTCTTTCTGTCCATGCGCCGGCGTCCTTCCGCCATAACCTGCTGTTTTCTCTCACCGTCGTTCCGTACATTTTGTTGTTAGGTACTTTCTTTTACAACTGAATTTCACCTATTTTTCAAGTATTTTATGATACATACATATATATATATACACACACACATATAGATATAGATACATGTATTTGTGTATATATATATATACACTTCAAATTGTTTATATATTTTTTGTGTTTTTTTTTGGCGCCTTGTAATTTAGGGTTTTCTCTTTAGTTTTTTAATTTGTGCTACTACTAGAGACAGCAACGGAAATGGCAACCAATGTATCACACCATGTCGCAAGTTTTACAACACCAAAAACTTTGTTGCCATATATATCGCTATTTTTATTGCTAACTATGTCGCTATTTCTGAACCACGTCACTGTTTATGTTGCTACTTGTGTCACTATTTTTAAACAGCGGTGTAGCTAAAGTAATGTTGCTATCCATTGCTTTATAATAGGAAATATTATATAATATAATACACAATCCAAATAATAGATGTTAATCTAATCAACCATTGATACTAAATCAAACAAAACCTTTGGCTACGAATTGGATGAAAAGAATCATACAATATATAAAAGTGTATCGTACTCCGTATCGATCAAATGAAAGATTTAATACCATACACATGCACACCTTTCTTTGGAAGAAACTAGAGCCCTACACACTAGGCACGCATCCTTTTTCTCTTTTACACTATCAAGATTACAATCTTAACGTGTTTGGAAATTCTATGAATGTGCTTAGGTGTATCCTTGTGACCTTGTCTCTTAGGGTAAACGGTATGGCGTGTGTGGAGACCCCATGAGGATGCGCCGTAGTAAGGGGGAGCAGGTGATCCTCATGGCACAAAGGGGGTTGGAAGGGGAAGGGGTCATGCCCATCTGTAGTTTTTATGTTTTGTAGTCGGTTTGAGTGATAGTGTGTGTGATAAGTAGGTCCAAAATTTCTGTGTGATGATTGACGTGGCAGTGTGAGAGTTGTGTGAGAGTGTACGTGGAAACCCTTTCCATTATAGAATCATTCAAACCAGATTCACAGAGATTGCTTTAGGCCTTAGAGAGATCTTTTTTATTCCAACTTCACATCTAGTTATTGAAGCTTCCTGTTAACGTATACGTCAACTCGCATTAAGATTCAAATGCTGTCAAGTTTAGCTACGGATGAGAACGTCTCCATGTAGTTCATCCCATGTCTGAATAAATTCTTTGGCTACAACTCTAACCTAGTGCCTCTCCAATTTCCCAACCTGCACGAAACTTTGGTGTGAACATCTGTGGTTCGTTTTCCATTTGGTAGTTCCTCTAGGTTCTACAAAGGAATTTTTACAGGCTTACATTTCTTCTAGATCTGCCTGCTTCCATTCTAGGACCTTTAGAACTTCCTGCACAGTTTTAGGCATGTCTATAGCATACACATTAGAAAAGCCGAAAAAGCTAGTGGAAGGTAAAAGGTTACTATTAAACTTAAACATTCAGTGAGGGACGACTAGTACAAGACCGTGTAGTCTGAGAGCTATAAGCCTATCAGACTCATTGGTATCTGATTCTGTTCTTGAATCAGATTCTAGATATCCCTGAGAAGTGTGTGCCTCTGTTCCCAGAATAGAACTCGTCTTATGAAATTGTTGCCGGAACAAAATTGTAAAATACTTCGAGTATAAGTTTACATATATTAGTCTTTTAATGTTATTTATCTCCACTTATGTAAATTCAGATTGATGTGCAAAACACTTCTCTCCGGATGGCTAACATAGAGCAGAAAAAAGCCGATGGGAGTGTCTTAAGGCTTGTTGAAGATCAAAAGGTAAACCTGCTGGAATTTTTGTTTTAGCAATGTGTTCCTATTCGTCTTTAATATTAGAGTTGGGAATTTCTACCCGTTTGCCAAAGGAGTGGATGAATGGGTGGATATGTGTTTTGTTTTATATCTAACGGGTAAAAAGGTACTCGTACGGTCAAATGGGTTGAATGTCCCTAAAATTTTTTTTAGTTCATAACAGTTCCTCGACCTTTTTTCTTTGAAGTATTAGATAATACTAGAAAATGATAGGACTTTTATAGTTATATTTGATATACTCTAGCTATCTATAAAGTTAATTAAATATTTAAGATACATTTTCTTTGGTCAACCCGAGCCGACGTGCTCAAAGAACATTTGTTTCGACACATGCCATGTCATCTGCTTATACTTCTTTACTTGCAATGATGATTTGGAACTTATGGTGACTGGATTTTGAACTGCAAATGCAGGTGGATGATGAAGATAAGATCTCAATTCGAGAACAGATAGAAACGATTAATGATGAACTGCAAGCAACGAAGGAAGAAGTGGAAAGCTTGGAGGAAAAGTGTCACACTCTTTGGGTTCATAATCGCAGATGCAATGATGAGTTTCAAGAAGCTCGCAAAGAGTTAATTGAAGTATATCTTTCGTTACTTAATTCCAAACTTTTAGTTTTTATCATTCTGATTAGCGACGGTAATTTTAGTTCTTATGAGCAAGATGATTTGGATTCTGTTTTATCTCAAAAACGTTGAAAGTTTCTCAATGTCTATTTTAAAGGCATTGAACTTCTAGTTCTTTTTATTTGAAGAGGTAAATAGTGCTGTCCTTCTAATCATAATCAATGTATTACTTATTAACATATGTAACTTGAAAGAGATGGGCAAACAAGTGTTTCGGGTCACCTAATCTCGCATGTTATAACTGTACTAAATATGTCACTTTTCAATCTGAACCCGTTTTGACCCATACTAAACCCGCCCAAACTGTTCATCTTGTTACCTCTAATTCAAATAATGCTTCGATGCAGCAAGTTCATAAATTGTCCCTTTATTTTCAGGGCATGCAGTATATGTTTGATGCACGTACTATTATTGGGGTGAAGAGGATGGGAGAACTTGATTTCAAAGTCTTCCTGGATGTCTGCAAGGAGAAGTATGACCCTGATGAAGCACAAGTCAAGGCCCATGAATTGTATTGTTTCTGGCAGGAGAAACTCAAAGATTCAGGGTGGCATCCGATGAAAGTTGTTACAGTAGATGGTAAATCTGAGGTACGGCTCTTGATTTCAGTCTACATATAGGGTGTTTTATGAAAGTTGTTGGTGTATCAGAGGTTGCAATTTCGATCCATTTACTTAAAAATGTGCCCATTCACATTACGTTGTATCTCTAATGGGTCAAAAATGTAGATTAGAAAAACTTAACTAAGAAGGAAATGTGTCAAACGGGATGAAAACCCTCTTTAAGTGTAGTTTTGAGTGCATTTAATCTACTAAATAGCTTTATTAAAGTCGTATATTTTATTTCAAAGATAGCAACATGTGCTGGTGATGTGGGCTGGGCGGGTTGGTAACAAATTAGTTTTTGTCAATTTTATAAATACTTAGTTTGAATTTTGAAATATGATTCAGCGAGTTTTATGCTTTAAAACTAAATGTTGGAAAGCTTTTGACCTATTTGACTGGTTAGAGAAGAAACATATACTGAACTTTATAAGCTGATATTTGCTTTTAACCCGTTTGAGATGAAACATAACCTGAATCGAACCCATTCGTTAGTAAAAATGGCTTGAATTATACAATAGTTTGATCAACCTGTGTGGTCATATTAATATAAAGTTCTTATATATTGTTCTCAAGTTTTGATAGATACGCCATATTGTGTTATCACAAGTGTTAAGATTTTAACTTGTGTGCAGGGAGTGATTGATGACAACGATGAATTGCTAAGGGATCTCAAGACTGTTTGGGGAACCGACATCTTTGATGCAGTGGTTGCTGCTTATAAAGAGATGGATGAATATAATGGTAGTGGAAGGTATGTGGTCCCTGAGCTGTGGAACTTCAAAGACAATAGGAAAGCTACGTTGAAGGAAGTTATCAGCTACATCTTGAAGAATTTGAAGAACCTTAAGCGACAAAGAGGTTAAGGTAAGTATTGTGCGACTTCTGTTTTTGCCATATTATGTGTACATGCAAAACAAGGTAACAAACATCGTGATGTTCTAGCCTAGTCGTAGTCGTGGTAGTTCACTTTTGCTTTGTTAGAAAACGATGATCCTTTGTCGCGTTGCTAGAAAAACGATGATCTTTTGTTGTGTTTTGGAAAACGATGATCTTGTGTTGTGTTGTTGGAAAACGATGATCTTTTAAGTGGTTAGGAAAATGTTGTTCGAGTGTGTAACACAATTCTATTTATTTTATGTATTTTAGTAAGTTGCTAATATTATGACCATGACCATGACCATGAAGAATAAAGATGGAGTTTGATAGGATAAGTGGTTAGAGGAGGAGCATTGAGTCTTTAAAATAAAGAGATTTGAAAATAAAATATTTATAAAAGAATTTTATTTTATAAGCGAGCCAATGTCGATGTAAGTTTGAGCTTTGAGTTTTTAAAATGGGAGCTGATTTTCACACGGAAACTTTTTATTTTTTTACGGAGACTTTAATGTAAATACCATAATACCCTCATATTAGCCAACCCAACTCATAAATAATTACCGAGCAAATCCAATTCTACCATCGATCTCTTTTGTTTCCGATCATCTCAACTGAGAGTCTGAGAGTATATCGTCATCCTATTTACATTAAGAATACATTTACGATGGTTTCACGAGGAAGAAAACGATGCAACAGATGAGAAACTCATCATTTGGTAGATGATATTACAAAAATATGTTTTGAATTTGAAACAAAGTTGAAATTAGGTTACAACCCAAAGTTCAAAAAAAAGAGTGTGTGTGTTTGGATTGTTAATGGAAATGGGTTTAAGATGAGAGCAATATCTGAATTTGTTCCCATTATTACTAGTAATGCTTGAACTTTCTTGATTGTTTTCAAGTTTTAAGAAATTCTATTGAATAACTTAGAAAGAAAAAAAAAAAAAATAGGTTTGTAGGTATGAAGATATCTATATCAACGAAGATATCATTGAAAAATATTATTAAGTTTTAATTTCTAACAATATTTTATTCTTATTCAAATGTGTTTTGGAGATTGAAGGTGGATGGTAAAAATGGGGTTTTAATTGATGGCCAGTGAAAATGTGATTCCTGTGCTCCGGGGCCTCATATAAAATTTCTTGTCGGCACTCTATTTATTGATGGAATTGACTATTCGAATTATGAGGAACCGGAAAAATAAGTTTTGAAGATTTCAACATAAAAGAAAACAACAAAATATCACAAAAGATATAGTTGTCTTTATACATGAAGTTTTTGTACATTAATAAAAACTATCTGCGTAGAAATCACCTGCCTTAAAGATTGGCTATTGACGTTTGTGATAGATAACGAAACACAAAACACGAAACATAGTGACCCACATATATGGGACAAATTAAGGAACCACAACTCCTAAAGCATTCAAGTAGGCCTATGTTATGTGCTTTTGTGAGGACCACCTTGGCTTGGCTTTCCAATATCAAGGCCGATTTTGTATCCTTTAACTACTACATCTGCACCTCTTTCCAAAATTCATCTCCCAAGCCATCATGTGTATTTCGTGGAACACAATTTATGACTTGTTTATCTACAAAGTGTTAGCATGATACATTACTTGTTTTACACTATAAGGGTATCCGCGATATAATATCTTATAAAATTCAAAACACTATAAATTTGATAGAAAGTAAAGCAGATATTTGAGAGATACGTTTTATCTAAAGTTTAATATAATTAATTTTATCTTAAATTTTTATTAAATAATAATAATAATAATAATAATAATAATAATAATAATAAAATGAATTGTTGTTTATTTGTTTGTCCCGAAAGTTAAGAAAAAAAATGTCATATTTAGATATGATAATGATACTCTTACACAATTCATAATAATTAGATAAATTATGATTAGTACTAAAACTAAATTAAAAGCTAGTGAGTTATTGTGGTTGTAAGACTTATCAATTTGAAAACGTAAAGTGGTATATATATTCATACTACTTAGGGCATGTTTCGTAAGGGATTTTTGAGGGGCTTTTAGGAACTTAAAGCCCTAAACTTTTAAAACAAGCCCCTTTTAGAAATAAAGCCCTGTTTGGAATGACAGCATAGAAAAAAAGCTCCAACCCTAAAAAGCTCCCAAAAGCCCTTAAAGGTCTTTAAAATAAAAGCTTGTCTAATGAGAGTATTAAAAAAAAAGCCCCAGCTCCTAACCCCAGCTTCAAGCTCCAACTTAATCAATAAAATTTATGGCTCTTAAAAGTGATGTAATGGCAAATAAATTTCCATTAACTACATGACTTTTAGATGTGTTGTCGTATCCCGACTGAATGTTTGAAAAAAAGTATATTTACGGTGGATAAAGGCTAGGCTATGAAATTTGAAGAAATCCATTTAATTATCACCTAAAATCTCTAAACCATTATATTAGTCTTTTGATTTACGTACTCTGCTTTTTATTAGCATTACTATCACCAAAATTTAGTATACAATTTGCGTTGGGAGAAGAAGGGAACCAAGATAATATAAGGTTGGGTTGATTTGTCAAGTTAGTTGCATATTGCAAGGCTTCCAAGTATCATTTTTATTGGTAAGTTCTATATAAATTTTGTACTATAAAATATGAGGATATCATTCGTACTGTAACATTTTGCAACCTTAGGTACTGCACTTCTCACATACCGGAGATTCAATTTGTACATTTAATAAACTTCAGGGGCAAAATATAAACTTTTTTTTTAACAAATCTGCGTTACGGATCATTTCCCTATAAAATATATAATGGTTTAAACACATAAGTGTTATGTTTATTTTTAAACAAACCTTTTCTTTGTTGAATCAAATTTATTAAAATGAACTATACTGTACTCGTGTCTTACCATATCTATATTTTTATAAATTTTTTTGGTTTTCAATTCATTGGCTTGTGGCCTTGTTCTAAAAATTAAAGATCTTGCTTAGACGTGGGTTTCATCTTCATGGTTAAACTTATATAATGGTTTTGTAATTAGAAAAATGCTTGGGTATATAAATCATTTTTGTGTGTGGTTTGTTATGCGAGAGAGAAATATAGTCTATGATTATAAATTATGAAGTTTAAGGATAACACCTACAATAAATTTTCATAAGGCAATTATAGTTATAATTTATAATAAACAAAAATAAATAAATAAAATACAAGTGTAGATTTATTGAACAACATGGAAAACAATATAAGTATGGAATTAGATATATTTTGATTATTGACATTTAATTATCAATTAATTAAAATTTGGTAGATTGCAACAATTTTGTAAATATGCTTACTGGAACGTAATAAAAGTCGTTTGGAAATTTGCTTATAATATGATTATATAAAGGGTGATGAATTAATATTTTTATTTTACAATGTATGTTCATAATTAGTATTCAATACTATGTGCATAGTATTCTAGTGTGTAGTGAAACCTTTAAAAATGGAAGTTACGTATAAACTGTATTTGTAGTCTTAAAAGCAATAATCACAGTGAAAATATATATTCATAAAATATAAAAGATATACACACTTCCTATTTAATTGTCTTTTGTGTTGATACTTTTGTATTTGTTATATTGGTTAGATTTGGATAGGTGACAGTATTTCCTTGGTGATTCTTTCGTTTTTCGCAACTGTTATGATCAGAGATAAGATACGGATATTCTAGGTGGTATTAAGATCATTCTGTAAAATCTTTCCTCTCGAAACTTTGTTTGATTTATTTATATTTATTATTGGTATGACATGTTATTTTGAAAAATTATTTGTTTATTAGCCTTTGTATAATATTGTGATTTTCCTTATTTTGATGTATATGTTTGTGGATTGAAAAATCATAATATTTTTGTATTTATAAATTTGTGTTAAAACCGTCTCTTAAAACCTGATTCGAAAATAGTCCCAATAGATGTGTGTTTGGGTGTTAATTTGATACGGTGATTCATACAAGTGTTCCCCAATTCGTACACTGTTAGGTCCAAGAACAAGTATACCAAAGTATAACTCGTATTGATATTGTTGTAGAGGGGGGTGAATACAACTCTTAAATCCTTTTTCAAATATAAAGAACAGTTTTACAAATCTTTTTAACAATAAACAGATTAAGCAATTAAACTATCAAGATTTAATAAAACGGTAAAACATAAAAGTAAATGAACACAAGATGTAATTTTTGAGTAATTATTTATTAAGAAATGAATCTTTGTACAAAGAATTACAGGGATACAACGAAACTAGATAGCCTAATGATATCTATGTATCCCAGTGAAAGCGACAAATTACAATCTTAAGTTTCAAGCTCAATAAAAACAAATAGCAGCCCAAGCTGATAATATGAGCAGAGAAACTTGTGTGAAGAATATATCTTGGAGTTCCACCTTTCAATACTGCAAGGCCTTGAGTATTTATA
>JAOXNX010000032.1:2353014-2365155 GCA_028566075.1 Solidago caesia
CATGTATACTATACATATACACATGTATGCTATACATATACACAAGGGCGGTACGGGCAAAAGGTGTCAATGTCCCGTAAAAATTTAAATTTTGTTATTAATTTTTAAAATTTTTATATGGGTTTTTAAAATTTTTATATGGATTTTTAAATTTTGTTCCTATTTAGATTTTTTTTTTCATGAATATTTTAATTTTGCTTCATCTTAAATTTTTTTCCTGATGTCGTCTATATATACATATGCAAATGAAAAATGTATGTATATATTAACTTTGTTTTTCATCTTTATAAGTTTCATGGTCATATGCTAATATTTATGTGAATATGGACTTTAGAAATTGATTTTGATAACATGTTTTGTAAAAGAGCATCGGTAGTTCATACAACTCTAATGAGTTTAATGGGATGTCACATTAACGTATTATACTTCAAATTTAAGTTTAATCTTTTGTAATGCATATAACTATAAAAGGTTTAGTAGATGGGTTACGACTTATTCTATTCAACTAGTACATGCTCTCTAAATGATTCATGGGATTTATTCGCATGTCATCATATAAGTTCACTTATACAACCCCAACTAAGGCATTTCCCCATCATGTCTTCATTTTCTTCTCATTTTCAATGTTACTTCATTGCCACGTTAGCTTTCTTTCTCCAAAACACACCTAAAAACACCCCCTTCCTATCATACCATCATTCTCACCTCATCCCCAATTAATAAATAAAAATCCATACACACATACACACACCTTGACCCACAAAATCTCGTCCACCCCCTTCATTTTTTCGCCGAGCCCTCCCACGCCGAGCTCCAAGATGAGGGTACGCCGGGCCATAGGGAGTGTCCTAAACAATTTTTTTCTCTCATACAACTCTTAGACCATTCTTAAAGCCTAGGTGAAAAGGCTAGGTGATCACCAAGGGGTGGGTGAAAGGGTTATAGAGGGCATGGTGATAGCCTGATAGGTAGGTGATGCTTGGCTAGGTGAACACTATTACTGACTTCACTTTCTATTTTTTTAATAAATTTTTTATTTTTTTGTTTTATTTTGATTGTGTATTTGGTTATAATGTGCGATATTAAATTTGAATAAAAGTGGGTCCAAAATGGTAGGTAAAAGGTTAAGGAGAAAAAGAGAATGTGAAAAGAGTGAGAAAGTAAAACTAATTTGGCAAGAAAAAATATAGATGAAAAGAATGAACGGTTAAGGATGTTCTTATACAACTACCACCATCAAGGGTGTGGTTGTCAATTTGCTAAAATTTGGTAAGTTAGCAACCAATCAAATTATGACATGTCTACACTTAAAAATCTATCAAAAAGAACCAAAAAGTAGATTGTGGTTGTCAAAACTTGCCGATTAAGTTGCCAAATAAAGAGCATTAGTTCTTGTTTTATATAAAATCACACAAATTAAATCAGACAAACTGATATTAACATCTAAATCTAACTATCTATCTACAATAGCATAAGATCATACAGAATTAGAATATACGACCCTAACATGTATGGATGCTCTCACAAAAAGTTTCACGTTTGAATTTTACTTGATAAATATCTTGAAAATAGTTAGAAAAAGACATCAACACTCACAAGAAAATAAGATATCTGAGTGAAAAACATCTCCACTCAAACATTCTCCATAGGATTAAACATTTAAACCTTATACATAGTTGTAAAAGTATTAAAGTCTAAGGACTAAAGCAGAAAATTTATTGCTTAAAAAAACCACACCCTAGGGTTTTAGGTTTCACAGCCTTTATAATCTCTTCTGAGTGACCACAGCCGACCTGTTTCTTCCCCCTCTTCTTCTTCTTTCTAATTTTTTTCAGCAGCACAAGGTATACATCTGTATCTATAGGTTAGCTAGTTCTTTATCTGTATATATATATCTGTATCTATAGGTTGTATCTATAGGTTAGTTAGTTCTTTATCTGTACATTTTGTTACAAATCTCTTAGTTATTTTTAGTTTGAGGAATCCATAGTATTGTATTTACAGTATATTAATGGGAGCGAATTTTAGTTTTATTTAGAAATGATAAGTATTTTTATTTGATTTTTTGCCTTAGAATTTATGTATGATTGGATTATGAATTTAGACTTTTATAGAACATATAAAATTATATTTGAAATCGAACCAATCTCAATTATATGCAAAAAGGAATCTCAAATTTATTTCGAGCTCGTTTTCGCATGTTAGAAAATGCAGGTGGGATTCTGGCGTTGACACGTGTTTGATGCGCATATTTATTTTTACACTTTGGGCACTATTTTTGGTGCTTCAAAGTGTAAAAAAAGGACACAATTCAATTCTAGAAGCCTTCTGTATCATAACATTTATGTTTGAGAATCAATTGGAGCTTTTTGTTATCGTTCATGACTTAGCTTTTACCTTAATGTTCCTATACCTGACATGATTCTCTCATACTTGGACAGTTTTACCCGACGATCATATCAACATAAAACATGGCAGCGTAAGTCTCTTTTCTAGAATGTTGTAATATTTGTGTTGTTATAATACGTCATTTCATTTACAATATCTGTTATCATTTGGGTCTCTGCAATCAAGTGTGATTTATGCTGAATATACAATAGTAGGTTATGTTTTACCTAGTGAATTTTTCTTGCACATTATAATCAATGTTTTGGTATTGCAGTGAAGAGGGTGTTGTTCCTGTTGAGGTAGCTGCTCCTACTCCTGCTCCTGCTCTTGGTGAGCCCATGGACATCATGACTGCATTGCAGCTTGTGCTTAGAAAATCACTTGCTCATGGTGGTCTTGTGCGTGGACTTCATGAGGCTGCAAAGGTCATTGAAAAGCATGCTGCTCAGCTTTGTGTATTGGCTGAAGATTGTAACCAGCCTGATTATCTTAAATTGGTCAAAGCACTTTGTGCTGACCATAACGTGAGCCTTGTAACTGTTCCTAGTGCCAAGACTCTTGGCGAGTGGGCTGGTGTAAGTCCCTTTGACAAATGTTTTCAAACTTTTCATAAGCATCATTATCATTATAATATAAATATATTTTATTTGGTTTATGTTTTTAGAGGTGGCAATGTGGACCCATTACTTTCTGAATGGGTTCTTTTGGGTCGTGTTGTGAACTCAAACGGTTAAAATAAAAATAGCTAAAAGGGACGACTCAAACGGGTTGGAGGTTGCCCAAAGTTTATATAATGCATACAATTTTGAATATTCAGATTGTTTTTGTAACAGCATTGTTTTTCTAACACATTGCATAGTTATAGCATACTTCTTACTAAAGGAACCAAGTACTGTTTGTGTGTCAAGCTGACCTGTTTTGACTTGTTATCTGACCTGGCTATCCAGTCACATCCTCCTGTGCACCCCACAAACGCATAAACGTATCATTACATGTCGGGAGACAAAGTTTTCTTGATCATTATGGTTGTATGTTATGTTGTTCTATCCTTGTGGGCTGTTTAATTAAATTGCAACTTTACAGTTGTGCAAGATCGACTCCGAAGGCAAAGCAAGGAAGGTTGTTGGATGCTCATGCCTTGTTGTGAAGGTATACTTCCTTGGGACAAATGTGAAACTTATTATATGATTATATACTTTATCTTTATTTATTTATTTTTTAAAATATTGCAGGATTATGGAGAGGAGAGTGAAGGGCTCCACATCGTCCAAGAGTATGTTAAATCTCACTAAGTATACCGCATTGGATTAAAATACTTGGACGTCATTGTCTGTTTTAAGTTTTGGTATGGGACGTGTTCCTTAGAAATCAATAGATTGTATGAGTAAAAACTTATGTCAGAGTCCTTCAGTTTCTAATGATTAAGTTATGTGTTCTTGATTATTGCCTTGTCGAGTATACTTTATTACTATTTTAATCTGCAACCTGTCTGAAAGTCAAAACTACTTATACAGTTTCAGCATGAATATCGTTTGCGTTGATGTGATTGTTTCTTTGTCGGTTTTAAATCTGCGTATTAAAATGCTCCGAAATGGTTGTGGCCTCTTGCAAATTGGTAGAAAACAAGAGCATACCTTATAATATGTGACACTGCTTCTGTTCGGAGCACAATTTTAAGGTAATATCAAAAGGTTTTAGGCACATGTTTCATTTCTAACTAGTATTAGACAAGTCGGCTCCGCTGGTTTTGAAGGTAGCAAATTATAATTGTGGCTCTTAGAGCTATGTATGTTTAATGGCTCAAGACATGCGTTAAAAAGTGTTGTATGTTAAACATAATAATAATTAGTTCAACACTCTTTAGTAAAGTCAGTTTAATTTAGAGAAGTAGTCATATTAAGAAAGGTTGCTTTTGTCGGCCTTTATGTGCAACAGTCCACCAGTAGCGGAAGGTAGGGCTACCGTACATACAAGAGTCTTCCAGTTCTTACGGAAGCTCTTTACATAGTGGATGTTCAAAAAAAGTTATATAGATTAGTGAATTTAATTAATTATTTATAAAGGTACAGAAAATGAATGTAAACGGTATTGGCTAGTCAACCCAGCACGACCCATCTTGATCAAGAAAGAAACATTGTTAAAAAATTTAGCCATTTAGGCCGTCGCATGCAATGGAAGTAAGACATGGAAAATGAGTTGTCGAGCAACAATATGTATATATCTCAAAGGCCCGAAAAGTGGGTATAGGTCCTATAATGTATGGTCTAATAATACATTGCTTGTTTTATTGTTTTACTTCACTTACAAAAACTTCCACATGAGCTGTGGCATATGTCAACATAAACCAAATACAGAGCAACATCTAGAAGCTAAGGACTACATTAGATCACAATTCATTTATTTGGTTTCCGAGACTGGTAGATAGACGCCCTCGACTGCCAACCAAACATTGTCCGCACGTTTCTCACGGACACCACAAACCTGCCATAACATAACATAATGATACGGAACAGTTTAATTGTAATCAACAATTTATCCATCCAAAACTGTTTTAATCCATAAAATATAATGTTGTTTTGAAAGTTTTTTTGAATTAGACACTGCCCGTTAGAGGTGCCAAAATGGGCGGGTCAATTTGGTTGGGTAAACATATCAAAACAAGTAAATTTCTTGTACTTATTGAAACGGGGCCAGGTTAGATTGACCAAAATCTGTTTTGTGCACTTTATCCATTTTTTATGTATAATTACGGTTTTTAAAACGAGTACAAAGATAATTACACTAATAATCAAATATTATTCAATAAGCAATTTATAAGTTGTATGGATTAAAAAAAACATTTTGGCCCGTCCCCTGAAACTTTCGGAACCAAATGGGCCAAAATTGCCACCTTACTGCCAAGTGACTAACAATCTAAAATTACATTACAACTAGTAATATGAAGACGGTTCTTACCTCTTGCTGACCACCAGCAATGCGGCTGTATTTCTTATCATGGCTGTGTAGATATCCACTTGTGTCAACATGGCGAAGCCTTATTCTCTGATCTTGTCTCCAAGTTTTTCCTTTTCCCTCAATTTCAAGTCTACGTGGGTTATATTATAATCAGCCAACAATCAGAATATGGTTAATGTGGGGATTAAATTTTTATTTTTATTTTCAATCGTTCAAAACGTAAGCTTAAAATAAAACAATAGTATATTAAAGCATAGTAGTTCTCACCTCCAATAATCACCAGTATCTGAATTACCATCCTCTCCAAAGCAACTCACCTAAAAAATTCTCACTTGTTTACATTTTGAACCATTCATAAACAGCTAAACTTTAAAAAACTGATTATTGTGGATAATGAATTTGACAAAGCTATTTCAATAATTTCATTGGTGTTAAACATATGTAGGTATTTTTCCGGAAAATAAAAAAACCTACACACATGGGACTTGGGAGTGCACAATGGTAGTCGGCAAGAGTCATGGTAGGTACTTTTAGAAATGGCAAAATAGGTGGGTTGGGTAAATTTTTTTTGTACTTGTCAGCACAGGTCCAGTTGAGTTGACCCTGATTTTCCAATTTTTGTTATTTATTAGTATTAAGAATTTTCATGCCAACTAAGATTTTAAAAAATAAGTTACAATGTTTTATGCATTAGATAACATTTTCAACAACTTTCAAACGAAGGGACTCATTTGACCCAATTCCTCTTTACTTATTTTACCCTTCAACCCATTAGTGATAGAACATAACCCAATTTACTACTGTAATTTATAAGTCAATGGGTCGAAATCAACACCACTGGGTATTTTAGAAGTGATGTTTTGTGTTACGAATACTTGATTAATGTAAAGTTGATACTTCTTAGTTGAATACCATTGAAGGAAAACAAGCAAAAGAACAATCCACAAACCTCTAAATTGCCTGACATTGGTGAAGCATGCAAGTGGCTATGAAGCCATCTCCTGGTTCTCATGTGTTGCAATCGAATAATGCTTCCACTTTTTATACTGTCTCCTTGTTTTGCTGATGTGTCTGGCATAGGCCTCACAATCTGTTTTGTGAGAGTTCAATTTGAAGCAGAAATCAGAATCACCACAATCCAATATGTTATGAAACTTAATTTTGTCACTCAAACATACAAAATGAAGATAAATATCATGAGCATACCCAGTAGCTATTAGCATCATCTACATTAGGAAATCCCGTAACAGATTGCTGCCCACTGCCAGATCCATATGGAACATCGTGTGAATGCAGTCGGAATCTTGTCTTTTCATGCATCAGCTTGAGTAACGACCCATATGTAATCTAGCATATAAGAAGTTGCAATAAATTAGGATTAACTGGAAATATATCACCTCCCGATAATTAAACTTAAAAGAAAATGAAACTGGTTACTCTTGTCTTGCTCTCCAAATTATTACTTTTTATTTTGTAAAACTAACACGCCTAAAGGGTCTTATACATACATCTTCAATTACGTCGTGCAAAAACTTTGTATACAAAGTGCTAAAACCACGTTTATCGCAAATAGTCTATCCCAGAAAAATAGAAAGAAAAATTTAACCTACCAAGGGTTTATTACATTTCGCTAAAAAATACCTAACTTTTGCGAATAACTTAAAGGCATTTCTTAATAGTTCTAATTCTAGTTTCACAACAAATTTTAATGTCAAATAAAATTTTATATACTTGACTGGGCAAATTGCCGAAAAGGGGCAATTAATTTCCTTTTTCTCAATAAAGGGGTGACCTTAATTTCATGACAATAAAGGGATTCCCTAATCAATTTTGAAACAAATAAGGGGGTCACTAATCAACTTGAAACATAAAGGGGGCAAAACAATGTTCAAGCGTGGTGGTTTCCGGTGGTGAGGTGGCATTTACCCTTTATTTGTTTCAAATTGATCAGGGACTCCTTTTATCGTAGGTAACCCCTATGTTGAGAAAAAGGAAAGCAATCGCCCTTTTTTTTTGGCAAATTGCCCTACTAAATTTCACAACAGTCCAAAGCAACAAACAACATCATGTAATCTATTTGCCCAAATTTAATCCTCAACATGAAAAAAAACATTTTAAACAAGTCAATCAATTCGATTCAAATCGATAAATAACTAGCATAATACCCGTGCAGGCGTTTACTTATAAAACACAAGACAATCATCCAATAGAAAGAATTAAATGAATATACCTCAACACCTTCTTTAGAAGGAGCAGCATAAACTGGAGGAGGAGCAGTCGAAAAATCGGAATCAAGGGTCAAAAACAAAAACAAAGCAAGTCCGAAAAACGAAAAGGCCATAACTAACAACAAACAAATAAACCAGGTTTGTTGCCAAAATGGTAACTCCTCTTCTTCTTGTTGGTCTAATAACCCAAATGATGAATTAATACTTTGTCTATATATAATTCTTGTAGTAGTAGGCGATGGAGATGCACGTGAGGGCTCACGTGACTGTGATGAATTTGAAGATGGTGTTGTTGATGTTGTTCGTCTTCTAGTGGTTGGTGGTTGGTGGTGGCTTGATGATGACGGTGGAGCCACGGTTGGATGTGGTTGTTTAGGGCGGGAGATCCGACCTCTTTAATGGTGGTTTTTTTTTTGATCGATCGATAGATAGATAGATAGATACAGGGAGTGTGTGTATGACTGTATGTATATGTCTTTGTGTGTGTGTGAATGTGTGTGTTTGTGTGTCTGGGTTTTCTGAGTTTGGTTTGTGAGAGTGTTTTTTGAGTTTGGGTTTTGAATGGAGGATGACACGTTGGTTTGAGGTTTTGAGCGAATGATTGTGTGACATGTGGATTGATGTGTTAGAGGGGAAGTGATGATTAGGATTTGATTGTTTCAAAGGGTTGTTTGCCGAAAGTAATTTGTATTGTGATTTGCGAATATATACATTTAGTTAACAAATAAAATGAAACTTTAAGTTATGCCATGTTAGTATGTATTTACTAGCATAGTACTGAATAGTTTATAGATTTTCCAAGTTTTTTGCGATATTCGATGGTTTTTGATAATGGTTGTTAAGTATGGTGTAAGAGAGTTGAAAAGATTGTAATTAATCACATGTGTACTTCTCTAATATATAGTGATAAATTTACAATAAATTTTGGCCATATACAACAAATATAAGTATGTCATTCCATACTGCATAACTGTCTAAAACATATAACTGTCTAAAACATATAGTTGTTGTAAATAACAATATGTGTTGTGAATTTATCACTATCCAAATTGAAATGTTTGCATAGAACAATTATTAATAAATTAACCTTAATATAATTTATATGTGTTTTAAATTTAAAATTGATTAAAAAAATATAAATAAATGTCTTATGAAATAAATTTATCTTAAAAAAGGGAAATAAATAAGTTATTTAAGTTATGGAGGATATAGACATATAGTAGACATATAGTGCATGCCATTTAATAGGGATAAAATAGACATTTCATATCCATAAAAATTAACAGATTTGATAAAAGTTATAAACTCTTTACTAGATGGGTACCCGCGCAATACGGCAGTTCCGAACGTGTCGTGGAAGATGATGATTCCTGTTGTTGTTGATAATTCTCGTTGTTAATTAATTATCCATATAATTTGTTTTCTTTTTATATCTAATTATTTGAGAAATTTTTTTTCTTTTAATGATCATAAATAATTTATTGATGGTTTGACTTTTAAAGGTTATAAATCATAAAAATAGTGCACGGAATACAATGATTTGGAGTTTTAAGAATAAAGGCAGCATGAGTATTTCACATATCAAAACTTTTAACATTTTAACATGGAATATTGATAAGTAAGTATAGAATAGTGAAAGAGTAATGTTATAATATCCTCTTATAATATGTGTTCATTTCGGATGAAGATCCTCTCAAGTTACTTGAGGTCAAGTTGAGTTTAAGAGAAAACGAAAACTAATAAACTAAAAAATCGGACTCATTGTAAATCCCCTACATAGTTTTGCACTCACAAAAATCTCAACTTGACCTATCAAATTGATATTTAACTTGAGAGAATCTTTATCCCTTTATTTCATTCTTCTTCACATAAAAATGTTGACATGTATCCATTTTCATTTCTCTAATTTAATCTAATCTTTTTAATTTAACATGTGTGAAATGATTTGTAGACATAAAATATAGGAAAAATAATCATTAATCATAGTGAAAATATACATTAACTATTCATATAAAATAATTAATGTATATATATGAATATTCATATATATATATATATATATATATATACATACTAGACGGAAACCCGCGCGATGCGACGGTGATGGTGATAGCGGTGGCGGTGTGGTAATGGCGGTGATGGGTGGTGGCAACGGTGGCGACGACGGGTGGTGGGGGTGGTGTAGGCGGCGGTGGCGACGACGACGGGTGGTGGCGGCGGCGGTAGCGGCGATAGGCGGCGGCGGTGTCGGTAGCAGTGTGGTTATTATGTAAAAATAATTGATGTAAAAGAGGGAAGTGTAATTATTTTAAGGGTTAAATGATATATGTTGTATATAATAGTTATTTTAAGGGTTGAGAGATATATATTGTAAATAATTTCATTAAGGGTATTATAGGTATTTAGGTGAAGATATTTAAATTAATTAATAAATGATAGGGACAAAATAGGAACTTCAGTAGGCTTTTTTGAGAAAAGGGAAGAGGGGGTTCCCCTTTTATTAAGGAGTATAGAAATATAGATAAGGGAGGTGATAACCTCACAACCTTTTTTATCCATCCACAACAATATTTGCATTATATGGTTGTACTGTACAACTGTTTAATGCAGGTATTGTTGTGGATGGATAAAAAGTGTTGTGGGTTTATCACTACCCTATAGATAATAGGTAATGTTATTGATTTTTGTAAGAAGCATGACATTGATTTTCCGAATCTTGCTACTCTTTACTTTGAAGGGAGAAGTGTCAGGAATCAAGATAGTGTTACCAAAGAGCATCACTACCATTTTGATATATTTAATGAAACAATTGATTTCCAGCTCCAAGAAATTGATACAAGGTTTAGTGAGAAAATTGTGGAACATTTGAAACTTAACTCAGCTTTTGATCCTAGAGAGGGATATAAATCTTTCAGTGAAGATGCCATTATGAAGCTTGCAAAGAAGTACTATTTCCTTGATTTTACACAGCAAGAACTTGATGTTTTGGAATTTCAATTGAAGCATTTCAAAGCTACTGTGAAAGACCATCCGTCTTTAAGAAATTTGTCATCTATTGCACAATTATGTCAAGGCCTAGCAACGACAGGAGTAGCAAATCATTATTATCTCGTTGTCAGGTTAATTCGACTTGTTTTGACTCTATTGGTGTCTACAGCAAGTGTTGAACATGCATTTTCAACTATGAAGATTGTGAATAATAGACTTCGTAACAAAATGGGGGATGAATTTCTTTCTGATAATTTTCTTCTTTATATTGAAAAAGAAATAGCCTAGACTTTTAGCTTAGATTCAATTTTAGATGTTTTTAATGACTTGAAAGAGCGTAAAGTCCAGCTACAACTTTCTAAATAGTTGTGTAAACAAAGTTTATTGTAATCTCTTTTTTTTTTTTTTTTTTTATATTTTGTTATCTTGTTTTTGTTTTTTAACATTTTGTATCTTTATTACTCATTATTTAGTTTTGGCCCATCTAAAGTATAATTCATTGCCTCGCCACAATGAATTACTGTTGAATGTTTGACCCGAGACTCACGTATGCTCTACTATATCATTTCTTTTCTTCCAGAAATGGACTATAATGATGGATCTTAACTTTATCTATGTCATAAGCCAAAACTTTAAGCTTGATTTGTTTTTATTGATCAAATCAAGTTAAGGTTAAAAAAAAACCCAAGCTCATTGACTCAGAAACATGCTAAAAGCAAAATGTTGCCAGAAACTCGCATATAAAAACTTCTTATAACTATGTGCCTATGTTTAAATATTTGCTTAAAGCATGTAACTTTTAACAAAAGCTATCATGACTAGCATATAGAAAGTTGTTCTATTTAATGAATTATCTAATAGCTGCAAAAATGTCAATTTAAATGCATATGATTAGAATAAAGTTTCTTTGAGTTTTGCCTTGTACCAAAATTTTCCTAGAAAATGTAGCTGAAGATGAAAAAAAGAACAACCCATCTTCCATGAGGCGTGAGAAGGTAAAATATAGACAGACTTATTCTTATTCGAAGGTAGAGAACCTTCCAGAGGGCCTCCGACTATTTTCTAGAAAACAATGTATTTAAATTTGAAATCTTTGGTTGTAAAATAAATCAGGTTAGAAAAAACTTTTCAAAGAAAGCCTCAAAACCTTTTCTAGTTTCAATGGAAGAATGCATTGATAACCTAAAAATATGTAGCTGTAAATACCAAAAGTAACATCTATATATATATTTCTATACCATATCTTATCTCTATATATACCTATCTATATCTATAAAAACACCAGGGTAATTGGCTATAGACACCGACCCTCAAAATGGGTGAATTTTGCCCTTTTTGTTTTATAAATTCGCCCCTTTTGCTTTTTGTCACATCATTCATTATTTTTAAAAATTATTAATATTTTAATTTTATACATCAAAAGGGGCAAGCCTTCAAAAATTCGCCCATTTTGTCCCACCCGACCAAAATTAAAATTTAAAATTTAATGATATTTTATTATATTCATTAGTTATTTGAAATTTGTGTTTTATCGTCATAACTTATTATATATAAACTTTTAGGAAAATTTAAATATACCGTT
>JAOXNX010000032.1:2367361-2378069 GCA_028566075.1 Solidago caesia
ACAAGAATATCGAGACCAACCTTTAATGGCTTCAAAGGGACGAGTTTGAGGGTTGTTCTTAGCTTGCTGGGTCATGCCTAAGGGCTAAAACGGAGGCTGTTTTGCAGCCTTCAAGAGCTCTAGTCAATCGTAGTTTAGTTCCTTACATGTTGGTAATGTTATATTAATTATTTGATGATTGTAAATGATTGTTTTGGGGTGATTTTGGGGGCCGTTTTGCCACTTTTTCTGCTGCCAACGAGAGAGAGAGAACAAGGGAGAAGAGAGAGTGTTTGATAGCTAATGAATATGAGAGTGTGAAAAGTGAAAGGAAATTGGGTCTTGTTTACTCTTTGAGTTGCTCTGATTTGCAAATTAAAATGGTTTCTTTGTTTGAAGCCTAATCACATACATTCAAAGGATGGTGTGTGTATTTGCTCTGCTCATGTACATACTTGTAAAAAAAAATCTAAATATCAGTGGGTTTGAGGGTTTTATATGTTGATTTTGTACATAAATGGGTTTGTAGATATAATTTTTGTGGGTTTAATTTGTTGATCAAATCAAATGTTTATATATTTGAAAAAGTTTATAGATATCAAGTTTATAGATCTTGTGATTGTGATCTGGAAATAAATCTGGACATGTATATGTAGATTTCATTTGAAGAAGAATGGAAGAAGAAGAAAATGAAAAAAAAATAATCAAGTTTGGTTTTTTAGTGGTAGGAAATGACCCATTTACCTTCACGTGGGAGGCACGTGAGGGTTTTAACGGAGGGGAGATGATGACCGTCATTACATTGGACCAAATATGAACCTTATCCTCCTATAAAGAACTGTCAGTGAGGTTTTTAAACCACAGGGATAAAACGTGATTTTTTGGATAAACTACAGGAATGATTTATGTTGTTAAATTTTTTTTTTTTTAAAGGTTTAGTTAGACATAACTATTCCATTGCCCTTCCTAGTTCCTTCCCTCTTAAAAATTTCTATAAAAGGCAAAACACACTTTTGCCATTTTCCCTTCTTTTATTTCCCGTAAAACTGGTATAAAAAAAAACGACACCTCTTTCTCATTAAATAACTAGTACTAGTACTACAAATTACTTTTTTACTCATCATTTTACAATTATACATACTTACATACATGCATTTACAAGTTACATAACCTCTCAAAATCATACAATTTTTACCAAGTTTTTTTTACAGCAAATTTTGTAGTAAATAACTGAAATGGCTGCTTCAGGGTCTCATTTAAGTAAATCTCAGATCCAGATTATGAAAACTTCAATTATGTTATTAAACCTGCCTTCTTCAAATGCTGAGATTGTTAATGTTTTGGAGGTAACTTCTTCGTTTTTTTTTTAATTTAATTTTTAATTTTAATTTTTTATATTAATAATTTAGTGTTTGAATTTTATGGTTTTGTATGGGTTTCACGCACATTTGTTTATATATAAGTTGTTGTTTGCTTAGATTTTAAGATGTTTGAGATTTGTTAAATACATAGGGTTGTTTTTCCCTAAATTTTGTAGATTATAAAGTGGTTTTCCTTGTTGAGGTTACCCGTTGAGGGCGAGTCTTTTGACTCTGATGCATGCAAACCAGGGTATCCAAGTGGCTGCTTCTGAACCTTTTTCTTGGCCATCCCAAAATGTTTACATGGGGAAGTTTGAACCTAAGACCTCTTGTGAGGTCGTTTTCTGACCACTAGGCCACATTGGCGGTGGTTGTAGATTACATAAGGGGTTATACTATTTAATTGGCTATGCTTTATAAAGGGTTTATGACTTAAAATATAAATTAGTTTTTCATGTTTTACTCATTAGAGATACTACATGAGTGGGCCTACAGGTGTGAACGAGTAGCATGAAATTTAGGTTTATCTCGTTCAATAATAATTGCTCTGGAGCTTGAATAACTTTTTATAATTGTGTTCTAGCTTGAACCGGAATATTTCGCTATTGTTCGAACCGAAGCTCGAACTCCATGCTTGTCTTGGTTAAAAAAGCGCAACTAAGGTGCGTGTAGTCACGGGTGTTATGAGGCAATGAGTAAAATGCCTTCGGTTAGTCAAGCCGAGGCTATCCTAAGAAGTGCTAGTTGGTATGTTCCCTAACAAGCGCAAGTGAGGTGGCCTTTGGAGCGCTTTTTGCTATTGTACTAACTAAAGATACATGAGAAGGCCTACGGGTGTTAACAAGCTAATCATGGCCGAGCTAGTATCAGGAAATTTGGGGTAAACTTGTTTATTAATTACTTTAACTGGAGCTTGAATAACTTTCTGTAATCATGTTTGAGCTTGAACCCGGATATTTCGTTATCGTTCGAGCTCTAACTTGGATATTTCGTTGTCGTTCGAGCCCGAACTCGAATATTTTGTTATCGTTCAACCTTGAACTTGACGCTTGTCTTGGTTTAAAAAACATGTGCATAGGGGCTAGGCATTATGAGGTGATTAGTAAAATGTTTTTTTCCTTTTTGTTAGTCAAGCTAAGGCTATCCCGAGTATGCTTGAGCCTGAGGTGAGAGTGTGAGGCCCTTTTGAGCCTATTTCCCCCCCTAAGATAGGACTTTAAGCGGGCTTTTATGGTAAAATCTTCTCCCGTAACTGTATTATATGGGGTTTTAGTGGCTTTTTAAGATGGTATATTTACGCTCTTGTTTATTCTTGCAAATATTAGACTCTTGAACCAACTTTAATGATGGCTTATTAGCTATTGATGTTGTGGCAACTATGATATCCCCTTCAAATTTTTGACTACTCTAGGTATATAATTGAAGTATTTTGTGATTAACGGAAGTCTCGTGTGTGTGATTTGTGCCCAACCGCTAGCACATAGGCTCTCTGACCCTTGTCACCTTTGAGCGCCCAATGCCTTAAAAAAAAACCAATATGCGTTTTGATATTTATAATCTTTTTAATTAACTAACTTTTAAGCTTAAGTTTGTTATCTGCGAACCGAGTTAGGGCTCAGTAAGCTTCTCTCATCGCTAGAGATCATCCTTAACTTAAGTCAATTATAACCATAAATGAACTTATTTAACAACTCAAAAGCTCATAAAAGTCACTTTAACCAGGCTCATCCGGATCGTTGGACTCGTTTAGCTTGATTAGCTTGTGTGTCCCACTCGCTTTGCGAGCAGACTAATCCCGAGAGCTGACTCGCTTTGCGAGCCCGGAGTCAAAGCAGGTGAACCTCCATGGCCACTAGGGTATCTTTTTTTAAAGAATCAGGGATTGAACCTATAACCTCCAGGGAGTTTCACCATTTTGGAGACACATGCCCAACCACTAGACCACCACCCTAGTGGTTCTTGATTAGCTTGTTCGATTCAACAAAGTTAGAATTATTCATTGAGCCCGATTTGGGCTCGTGAAACTTATCGAGCAAAAGCTTATTATTGTTAGAATCATTGTTTGAGCAACACGAATAATTGGTGTAGCCTTATGGGTAAACGGGTCGACCTGACGACCTGACCTACCAACCTGAAGTTTATTAAGAGATTTTTAAACATAAAGTAGTTTAATTTTGGGAAAAGAATTTAGACTTACACGGGTTGACCTGAATCAACTATATGACCTGAAACAGCTGCAAACGTGTCTGGTCTGACCGTCTGACCTTGTCTGATTGTTAAACATGTCAAATGGGCATCTCCAGGTTTCAAGTTAGGGTTGAAAATTCCAACCCGATTATCTAATCAGTTCAGGTTTGGGTTACGGTTGAAAATCTCAACCTGATTATCTAATTGCCACCTTTACTCTTTTATTTTTGCTACACCGGAACCCAACCCAATTGGCACCCTTGCTCTTTTATCTTGGCTATACCACCACAACAAGAATATCCGATCCCACTGGTGTGTGGGGTATGGGGGAGGTATGATATAGACAATCATACCCCTACCCAAGGGTAGGGAGACTGCTCCAAAAAGACCTTTGGTATATAGAATATCAAGGAAAGGTTGTTCATAAAGGTGTCAGTTCTTAGAAGTGTCTTTAAGGTACTAAAATATTATAATATAAAATAGCTTTTTTTGGTTGCTACAGTTTATAGCATTGACGATGCTTTTAATGAACCAGGTTTTCATTTACTTATATTTTTAGCTACATATTCTCAAAATCTAACTTTGGTGTATTTTTGTAATAGCAAATGGAGCAAATTCTATCTAGGGTTAAGCAATCGCCTTTCAAATCCATGCTTCAAGTACTGCATCCAATATCTGAGGCATTGATTGCTCAAGAACTGGTTTCACATCCTGACATGGGTGTTAATATCTCAGTTGCATGTTGCATCTGTGAGATCATGAGGATTATGGCACCAGGAAACCCATACAATGATAAACAAATGAAGGTATGAAACAGAATGCTCCTTTGATTTAACTAGTGGGGAATCTTTAGAATATAATGTACTAAGTTCCCAAGCAACTTCTCTATTCTTGTTGTTCGTGCACAGCATTTCTTTGAATTGGTTGTAATCACGTTCGAGAAACTATCTTCTACATCTGGTGGATGCTATACGAAGATGGCTAAAGTTCTCAAAATATTTCGCAAGTACAGATTGTGTGTACTGATATTGGACCTGGACCTGGATGGACACGGACTAATAGTTCGACTATTTAAACAATTTCTAACCATTGCCGAGTAAGAACTCTATTTGTTTGCTAGCAGCTAGAATGGTTTATTTTCACTTCTAGTTTTGTGAGATGTCATCATTTTTGACACTGGTTCTATCTGCAATTCATCTTTTCTTTTTATTTATTTTTCTTTTTGTTGTTATGGAAGACTTTTTGTTAATTAAAATGGAAGAATAAAAAGATAATGTATGTTTGGTGGACGAGCTTACATTAGCTTATTAAAGCTTGAGCTTATATTTTTGAAAAGCTCAAACTAAAAGTTTTGTTTGGTTGAAACAAGTTTTTAAAGTTTGTTGAAAAATAAATTCACTTCAACTAGTGTTTAAATCTAGCTTGGGCTTATAATAAGTTACATAAATACCCTTAAAAATAGTTTCAGCTTCTATTTGAGTTTTATTGGTGTGTCCTTTTATGTCATTTTGACATTCTTAAGCTCCAATTTAGCTACTTTGTCAAACACCATTTTACAAATAAAAACTCTAGCTTCCAGCTCTAAATATAAGCACCAGCTACCAACTAATTTTGAGGGTTGTCAACGAGCCAGTCGAGCTCGTACTCGACAGGATTCGGGCTCGAATCGAAGAGCTTATGCCTAGCTCGAGCTCGGCTCGATGCCTTGATAACTCGATGAGATTTATGATGAAAGCTCGAGGTCGAATCAAATAAGATTAAAAAAGGATCGAGCTTGACTCAAATAAGATTTAAAAACAAAAACAAAAATATGGTGAATTGTCGATCACGTTATATAATTCAAGATATTTAATTGTGAGTTTTATAGTAAGTGATTGTAGAATGATATAATTTTGTTCAAATAAGTATCATATTTAGTCTAAGTTCATATTAGCACCTGATATATACATATTATATCTACACATATATTATATAAGGCTCGGAAGTTTGATAAGAACTCTAGCTGAGCCCTTATAAGCTTGAGCCCGACTAGCTAAATATTCCGAGTTTGGTTTCTGGGCTCAAAATCGAACTCGAGAATGATAAAGTTCACTCGAACGAGTCAAACTTGAGCTCTAGCTCGAATAGTTTGATAAAAGTTCGACTCCTTTGCAGCCCTACATATACTGGAACTATATGTCATTTAGTGGAAAGTTGAAGCTTAACTGAGTTTCTTTTCCTTTTGAGTTTTAAGCTCGAATTCGTCTGCTATTGTATACGAGATGGAGAAAATTATGACCATGATCATAGAGGAAAGTGAGGAGCTCAAGCGTGAGCTTCAACGTGCCGTAGTTGCAACTGTGAAAAGGAATAATCAGGTGATGTTTATGCTAGTGACCTTTACCAACAATGGTTCTTAGTTAACCACTAACTATATCCTATACTAAGTGTTGTTGCTCTTGCAGATTGCTTCACATGTTTGTTGGCAACTAGGGGAAAAGGTTCTCATGAACTGTGCTGCTCAACTCAAACCAGATCTGCCAGATATGGGACGAGATATGAGCATTGCTCTTTATGATTATTCGAAGATGGTTGCACGTATCTGCAAAACGGCATCAGAAAATTACAATATGGTGATTGTTACTCTGCTCATACTTATTTATTACATAGACATTATTTATTACAATACCTAAGGTTCCGACACTCGGAGTGGTGGCCTATGGAGTAGTGGCTTGGACCCAAAAAAAGAAGGGTGCTAACCGTGACCAACATAGCTGTGACCAACGAGCTCGGAGTGGTGGCTTGGACCCAAAAAAAGGGTGCCCACCATGACCATCATAGCCGTGACCAACGAGGACGTTGGCTTTTCATAGGGTGGGGTATTGTTATGATCTCACATCGGCCAAGTATGGGATTGGTTGGTGGTTTATAAGTCTAGGTGTCCCCTTCTCCTTTATGATAGCTTTTTGAATTGAGTTCTACACCTAGCCTATGGCTTGATGCGAGCCTATTATGGGATGGGTTCGTATCTTTGTTGCGATTTCACTACAGGTCTACAGGATTCTAATTACATTTAAAGAACGTTGGTCAAATCTGATATCACCCCTATCCCAAAATAATTGTCTAATGTGCAAAATTCATATTTCTTTTCTTGGTGGCTAACGGAACTATTCCATATACAACTGAGATACCCAATTTGGGGAAAGATATAACTCACAGGATAAAACTTGAGTGTATGCAGACTGTAAGGAATTTTCAACAAGGCATCCACTCCGAAGATGGAAAGAAAGATGAGATGATAACCCTTTCATTTGATGATCCATCAATACCATCCAAATCTGTAACAGAATTGAAGGTACAAAATGCAAGAGAAATAACACTCTGTGGAAGAAAAATGTAATACCATCTGATTCTGGAAACTACTCTTGTTAAAATGGGATGGGTGGCAGATTGGATAAAGTGTCAAGACGGATATCTTTATAGTATGTTAAAATGGATTGTGATGAACCACAGACATTTCTTTATCTTTCCTTGAATTTTATAAATAGAGAAGGGTGCGTTTATTTACAAAAATGCTTTTCTAGTTTTACAAAAGTTTTCCATGAAAATTCTTAGTTTTTTAAAACTAAATAAGCCTTAAGGTCTTAGATAAGATTAAAATCTTATTTTATATATACTTATCTTATGTATTTTAGATACATTATTGGCGACTTTTGACCTATTTGACCCACTTGACCCGTTCAACCTGTTTCTATCTAATTTTTATATTATTGGTGACTTTTGACCTATTTGACCCACTTGACCCGTTCAACTTGTTTCAATCTAATTTTTATAACTTTTTTTTTACCCATTTTACGTGTTAGGAGCAAAGGAGAACCTAATTTGACATGTTTACCCGTAAATGGTTTCACTATGCCACCTCTAATTCATTTTAGATATTATGCTAATCAACTTCTGGATTCTAAAAATCTGTGGTGATTAGGTCCGAATTGTTGAGCATGGTGAACATTTGGTGGGAAGCAGGATAAAAGTTTGGTGGCCCGGTGATAAAATGTAAGTGTCATATTTCCTGACTAAGATTAATGAATCTTTCAGGATTGTTAATGTTAACATCTTTTGCTGCAGGTATTACCCGGGAGTTGTTCAATTCTTTGACGATATAAACAAGAGGCACAAGGTGTGATGTCACATAAGTTTTCTCCAATGTGTTGATTTTCAATTACTTTATATGTTGATTGATGTTTGTTGGTATAACGTTTAGGTGTTGTATGATGATGGCGATGAAGAACTCTTAGATCTCAAGTGGGAAAATTGGGAGTTAGTTGAAAATGTGTGTCCTATGTTTGGATTGTGTATATATCTTCTTAGTTTTCAACGCTCTATATTCAGCTTTTACTCAGATTTATATTATTAAACTTAATAGGATTTATTGCCTAGAACTCCTATGTACTTTTAGGTTTGTCCATTCTAAGACCATCGTACTCTTTTGTCTCTTCCAGACAATCATAATTTCCAAATGTTGCCACTAGGCCATTTTGTTACCAAAACGATGTCGTTTTGGGTAGAAACATAATGTACTCTTAAGGCTCATAATGACGTCGTTTTGGTAACAAAATGTCCTAACATGGACACAATTTAAAGTTTTAATGAGTTGGAGGAACATTTGAAAAAGTATGATGGCCTGGAAGGGACAAAAAAAAAAAGTTTGATGATCTGGAAGAAATAAATCAAAATGTACATAGGAGTTATAGACAGATAACTTAATATTGTCATATATTTCAATTATTTATATTCAAGGGGAAACTTTTGCTCAAAATGAACATATTTGTCGATTTGGCTCTTTATGTATGTCTGGGTGGAACAACATAT
This sequence comes from Solidago caesia, assembly GCA_028566075.1. Classification (NCBI taxonomy): domain Eukaryota; kingdom Viridiplantae; phylum Streptophyta; class Magnoliopsida; order Asterales; family Asteraceae; genus Solidago; species Solidago caesia. The sequence continues at coordinate 2,375,737 of JAOXNX010000032.1, forward strand.
CTAAACGGGCGGAACTAAAAGAAGTGCTTAAGCATTTGCAGTCAAAACTGGTCAGGTTGTGTTTACTCGTTAACACTTTTTGTTGTTTTTTCTTTTAGTTATATAAATAGTTGAAGTATCACGTATGATGAAAGTATCTTACAACTTTAATTAATATGTTGGCTATTAGGGGGTCTATTAGGAAATAAGAAAACTAACGGGTTAATCTGGTCCTATCTGACCTATTACCCTACTAACTCGATTCAACCTGCCCAATATTCCACCTCTTATTGATATTCATTTCTTACAGGGTGGACAGACACTGCATGGACAGGTAAAGAAAGGAAGCCATGGAGAAGTCCACTTTGCTTGTGGGAATAAAAGGCGTAAAAAGGTTTCATCTTCTAAATCTCGCAAGATTTGTGTCATGGGCCTCGAGGCATTGAGCTCACTTCATGAAAGTCATTCACAAAAGCAAAGAAGCCATGAACAAATCCTCTTGGCTTGTGGAAATGAAAGGCGTAGAAAGATTTCGTCTTCCCAATTTCCTGAAATCCGTGCCATGGGTCTCAAGTCTCCGAGCTCACTTCATGAAAGTCATTCGCAAAAGCATAGAAGCCTCGAACAAATCCACTTGTCTAGTGGAAATGGAAGGCGTATAAAGATTTTATCTTCTGAACCTCCTGAAATCTGCGTCATGGGCCTCAAGGCTTCGAACTTGCTTCATGAAAGCCATTCACAAAAGCAAGGGAGCCATTAAAATGTTCACTTGAGGAAACGAAAGCAAATACCGTTTAGGTTAATGACTGCCCAAATAGATATGCAGAGCTTGTGGTTGCACCTGTAGCTGAAAGGTGTGTAAAGGTATTCTCTAGCAGAAAAAAAAGGTAAATACTAACATTATGGAATCTAAAGCTGAAAAAATATTCGTGGGTAAATAGGCCAACTTCATAGGCTAATTAAATCATGATATTAAATGTAAGTAACAGAAATTCACCAGGGTCATATCTGCACCTCTATTATCATTACTACTTAAGGAACTCTTTATATATTTTGAATGGGGTGAACACCTATCTTTGAAGACAAGAGTATGATTTAGCTTGTTTGATCATTATCAAATTGAAATGCATGTCAAAGATAACAAGATCATGAGTCTATACTGTGCTTTAGAGGTGGCAAAACGGGTGGATGGATCGGGTTTAGTAACATGTCAAATGGGTTGGACTCTAAACAGATAAGGTTGGTCTGGGTTGAGTTAACACTTGGATGTTCATTTCTAAGGTTTTTCAGATTTATAACTACTGTGTTAACATGATCATGGGAATTATATTATTAAATTAATAGTAATATAGATAGGTTAAATGAAATGGAGGTAGCAAGCTTGACTATAATGACTTTGACTTTAGACTTGTTTGACCCAATAAAATACAACCCTACTTAATGTGTTTTCATAACGCGAGTTGAAATTGCATTTTCTGTTGTTTGTTACTTTAAACTCCAAGCTTTGTGATCCTCTTTAGGTGATGCCGACTAGGGTGGTTCATGAATGTAGCCAGTAATATTGGTTTGTCCTTTTTTTCGGTTAATAATATTTCAATTCCCAAACGTCTTACTATTTATCGTTTTAATCACTTAGCTTTTTTTGACGAAGTTTTTATCATTAACTTTGAACAAGTCATCAATTTAATCCCTCAACCTTGATTGACAATGTTTTATGGGTGATTGGTGCGGTTGTCAAGATGCCAAATTTGGCATGACAACAACCAATAACACCATGTCATATCAACATTTGTCAAAGGATGGCAAAAGATGCCAAATGATGGGGGATGGTTACAAAATCTTGCCAAAAGATGCATTAAATGCTTGTCAAATAATGAGATGGTTAAGCTTCAAGACTTGTACTGTACAATCAATCACACCATTAAATGCCATGCCAATTTCTGTGGCCATCGGCATACCCATACCGATTTCTTATGTCAATGCCGCATGCCATAATATGCTAATCCATAGGGGGTGGTGTTATCCCATACCAATTTGCGGTACCACTCAAATTTGCCACTCACACCCATCACTCTAACCATTCCACATTAACCATTGGTATTGACCGAAAAGATTCATTTTACACATCAAACATGCTGAATTTTTCGACAAAGGGAGAGAAAATGGGACGGGCCCTTTTTTATTAAGTTCTTTTTCTTTTACTCTTATATATCTTGATCTTTTTTATGTTTAAAATGAACTCAAAGAATATCCCTATGGGAACCATCGGTATGGTTCAATGGTTTTAATACATTTTGAACACACATAAGTTTTTGACTAGGATTTGCATGATACAAAATTCTGCATATATGTAG